>JAHLJT010003032.1:16648-32319 GCA_031308135.1 Acheta domesticus | reverse complement strand
AAATACTTATGTTAGAAATGCAAAGAATTAAAACCGAAATTAATGTTTGAATTTAGATACAACCAAAAAATCTAAGAGCAAAAAATCGTTCACTTATACCAATCAGAATAAGCATTTGCTTTCTCTTTTAACTTGTTACTAAGTACAAAACCACTTAATAGGATTCTCAAGAAATAGTGCAAGAGCCGTTTGTTAACGGAGCCATTGGGTAGTTCGAGAAGGAAATGGCACTATTTCACTCCGCTCTGAAGTAATTAGTGGAGCGGGCGATGCTCGGCGTGAGTGAACGGGCGGGTGGGCGCGGGGGTTAGGGGAGGACGGCGGCGTTGGTGGTTTGTGGTCGTTGCCCCTGGAACTTCGTCCGAGCGGCTGTGAGGGCGTGGAGGGGCGAGGGTGGCGGGTGGCGCGACCGGAGCCGTCAAGGAAAGGACGGCGAGCGGCGAAAGCGGAGCCTCCGTGGTTTCCAAGGACGAGGGAACGCATCTTCCGATCGGCGGAGTCATTGAGACAACGACGTCACGACGAACGCCGAGACCCAAGTACACCTTTCCTTTTGAAGAACCAATTTTTCTTTTTCGACGTTACTTTGTGTGAAGAGAATGTTTTGTGACGGTGCGCCGGAATATGGCGATTTCGGAAATTGATCGTATGCCGGAAATCAGAAAATCGACACAAAAAGCTTTGATAGAGCCTCAACATTTTGAAAATTTTCTCAAAAATGACTTCAAGTTCTTTGATTAAACTTGGTCTTCAAATAGCGTAAACAATTCTTTCAAAAACGGCGCTGGTTCAATTTTTGTTCACATTTTAATGTTTTGAGAATTGCAAAATTTCAACATTTTTTCAGCATCTTTCTGCATCTACAATATTGAACATAGATTTTTTTCCTGAGTGAAATCTATAGATAAAGAAAGATCTTGAAATAAGGTCGTGTGAAGCTATCTGAAAATAACCGTTAACTGGTGACGTGCCTTCAAATTTCTCTTACCGGTAACGTGCGGTCTACGAGGCCCGAAAAGATTTACACAGATTAGTTTTCGGTGTTCCACTTCATGTTGACTTGATAATTTTCCTTCACGTTAACAATTATTACAATAAAATGTTATAATAAAGAAGAAAAAAGGATTTCCTGATGATCTGTGAAAATGAAAATAGTATACTTATTTATTACTTGCCGAGTAAATTTCTGTCTATAATTTGTACATACTGTGTCTTCACTATTAATTATCTTAAGAACTCGTAAAATGATTTGAAATATTATTCACTACATTAAAAACCTTCATTTAAATACAATTAAGCGATGTTGCACGAAAATTATCCTTTAATAAAAAAAAATTGCAATGCACATTCACTGTGGAAAAAAGTCCCACTACTGGTGATGTGAGATCTGCGAGACCGCACCGAAACTTCAGCTGGCCCTCAAAGGCGAACAGCAGTCACTGTATCCGCCCCACGCGTGTGAATGTGGTTTAGAAAAAGATAGGAAGGTACTGTAAAGAAAAACTTATTGCGACGTACCACAAAGGAGAGATACGCGTTTAGTTTTCCTCAGTGGTCTCAGAGACCGCACGTCACCAGGTTAACGAATACGACTAGTTTTTGCATAATTTTACATGAAATACAAGCAAATTCAAACCAATTGTTTTTTCAAAAATGGCTCAAATTTTTTCTCTAAATTTCTTCTTGTATGTAGCAATGGACAGTAAAAAAGTGGTGTTAGTCGCATTTTCTGCAAACACTCTATATTTTCGAGAATGACAGAAAGTTAACATTGCATTAGTATAATATTGAAGATAAAGATTTTTGTGTTAAATGAAGTGTGTTCTAAGAAATTAGCTCTTTAAAAAAGATCATGTACATTTTTTAAAAAAAATACTAGTAGTTTAGTGTTATCTTGAAAATTGAAAATTCGAATTTCCCGCAACTCGTTTGACGAGTTGTCAATCCGAAATTTCCCGCAGAGTCGCAACAAGGCAGTTTGCAATTCTTATTATTCTTCTCATTGTTGGTCGGGCTTATAGACAGAGGCTTTATTTATTTAAGCTTAATATTACAAATTATCTAGATCTATAAAATGGTTCATTCAATTAAATTACAGTTGGGAAGAATGAATGTGTAGAATAAATCATGGTTCCTAAGGTGGACATCAAGTAATGTCACCGTAGTTACGTACATAGATTGACTATATTGCACTCACCACAAAACAGAGGGACGATGATCAAATGTTGATTTTGTGGGAGAGTATTAGCTTTAAAAGAATTAATTTCTTACTAACGTTTCTATTGTGTGCCAGATGTACTGTTTAAATTATAAGAGACGATGGATTTGAAGCCTTATTTGTATGAATTCATTAGGTAATATAATGTATTGCGTTTAGCTCTAGATTATCAATTTATTCGCATTTTTTAGTTTTAAAAAGACTTGATCGCCGAATATATGGATCACGTCGATGTAATCAAGGCAAGCTTGTATTAAATTATTCTTGCTTGTCTGTATAATGAGCTGCAAATTATGAATCGGTCTAGATTTTTCCACGTTTGTTCTTTAGTAGTAGTAGTAGTAGTAGTAAGGCATACTGTCTCTGACTGTCGAAATAATTTCAGATATTTTCCGCAGGCGTTTAGTTTGAATTGCTTTGGACTTTTCCAATTGATTGCTGAATAGTTAGCGCGGCAGAACTTGCAATAATAAAATATTACGTAATATTTCCCAATAATGCGAGAAACTATGTGCTGTTTTTGTTATGTTCATAAATTAAACACTGCACGCACATTTAACAATTGTTTATTCATACATATGTTACAATCACAATCGGCCTTAACGCCATTCATGGGCAATCACCAATGCCGTCTCTCATACCCCGGGCAATCACCAATGCCCTATTCCCTGCATCCCCGGGCAATCACCAATGCCCTCCGGGTGCTGCGTCTGCCTCTGGACGCTCCATGCTGCTGCTGCTGCTTGCCGTTACTCCATGACGGCTGCCGTTTGGCGGCTGACTCTCCGGACTCAGCTCGTTCACTCCATCGTGCCTTCAGGGCTCACTCCCAACTGCTGACTGCCTCTCGGGGTGCCGACCGGCTCCTTTTAAAGGGCCGGCGTCCGGCGGCGAGACTCACTTCATGGCTCGAGCCCGCCGAACCGTGGCTGCAGCCAGTTGCTGCTGCCGCCGGCTCCCGCCAGGCGCGCTGCCTAGATGCTAGCGCGCCACATACAAAGTTATGCGCAGCGCGACATAACACTTTTAGCTCCACTAGTTGGAGTTTTAGGAAACATTGCATTTGATTAATCAACATTCATGTTGTTTTGCGTACGTACATTTGAGCCAAATAAGAGTGATTCATGTTTGTAAGTGAATAGGGCATACGTGAAGAAATTTGCTCTTTAATCAGTGCATGAATTAAGAAGATGACAGAATTCATGTAGCAACATCGGCAGTGACACGAATAGACAATAAAAGTCGAAATAGAAAAGAAAAGTCGGGAAAGATACATATTTCGTATGAAACGTACGACGTAGGAATGAAATATTTCGAATTTCAGGTTACATAGACATTCAACATAATATTCAAACCTGTTTCTCAAGGAATATCATGTGATTTTGTAAGTCCACTCCATGTATACTTGTATAAAATCAATGCTGTAATGATAAGAGTGTGCCAAATATAATAACTACTTTTTTTGGTGGAACTAAAACCCTTAAATCTGTATTTTAAAAAAAGCATTATTTCTGGAAGTATAATTTCCGAGTCTCGCCGGAATCAGTTGTAATGATCCTAAGCACACTAAAACCGGAATTCAGAATCAGTGAAATAATGAAATTATTTTATGGAGTCGCTTTGTACTCGTAACAACACAGCAGATTATACGCAAAGGTCCTTCAAGATATTCTGCATCCACAAGTCGTGTACTACGTTGAATGATGGACTTGCCTCGCCCAACCAAGTCGCAAATCTCCCTTCTATTCGTGACACGCACTGCGTACGCGCCTGGGCAACGTACGACCGTCCGCCTGGCGTACTACTACAGGCGGGGCAATATCGCGGGCAGCGTGCGCGGGGCGGCGGGGGCGGGAGCGGGGCTGCGGCCGGGGCCGCCTCGGGCCCAAGCCTTGCGGTCGCCGCATATTAATCCTGGGAACGGTCGTCGCTTCAAAGCACCCGCCCGCACGCACGCCCTCGCCCGCCCCACTCCCGACACCGCCTCCGTTGCCAACTCCGTTCTCCACACCTCTCAGGCCCCACCCGCGCCCCGCCCAGCCACGCCACACCCCTGCCTCGCCCCGCTCCACCACGGCGCTCGCCGCTCTCTTCGACGGTTCAGCCCGCCACACACCTTCCGATCCTGCACTGACTGCCCGATCCTACCTCAGATGCCCAACCGCGCCACACCTCTGCCTCGCGTGCTTCGCCCCGCTCCACCACGGCGCTCTCCGCTCTCTTCGCCCGTTCAGCCCACCACACACCTTCCGATCCTGCCCCCGACTGCCCGATGCTACCTCGCCCCACCCCTCTCCGTTTCTCTCCATCTCACCCCGGTCCATCTCTATCCCACCCCTACATCGTCCTAACCCGCAGCCCCCCCCACATCCCTCCACACCGTCCCAAGCCACTCCACATCTCTCCATGCCGCATCACGTCAGCACCATTGCCTCACACCAACTCACAGCGCCCTTCATCGACGTCCCTCATGACACTTCATAGCCTCAAATTGCCCCATACCACCCCTCACCGTCCCCATGGTGTCCCAAACCGTTCCCCTTCACCCCACATCCCCCCCGCTCCCCAACGCTCTACAACGTTCTACATCGCATTAAATTGTGCCTCTCCACCCCACATCATCCCACACCTTCCCAAATTGCCCCGACCCTGTGTCTCCTCATCCCGAATCATCCCGCAACCCGACAACCGTATGATTCGGCCCAACCCGTTACACCCCTCATCACTCCTGGTCGTCGCGCACCACCCCGCACCACCCCACTCCATCCCCCTTACCCCACATCACTCGTTTCCCCCAGCCCCAACACGCCCTCTCCCCAATTTCATTCACGCACGTCCTTGCCTCGCCCGCTCCGCCCATCCTTCTCCCTGCCTCATATCGCTCCGTCCTCCTTTTCTCCTGTGCTCTCCCTCCTCTACACACGCCTCCTCTTTTCAGTGCATGTCCGCACTCGTCCACCGAGTGACGCCCATCACCCAAAGGGCGCGGCTGAAAGTCCCTCTCGCCCCGAGGGGATTTCCTACATTTATCAGGGAAGGGTTAGTCCAGACCATAGCAATAATATTGGAATGGATCAAATCAATATGAACGGCTCCAAATATGGTAATATGGAAAACGGCTCCAAATTTTTCTTCAAAATTTGGTAAGGATAGTGATAAATGTGCTCCATTAGATGACATAACGGCCATATTGTTCTATTCTTTTGTTTTGTCAAAAATTGCAAAATTGTATTTTTTTGACTTGTCTCTCACGGCGGTAATATTTACATTACCGGCGATTTGTTCATATTGTTATATTTATGAGCACATATGCTTTAAATAATGGCAAGTAAATTTTCTCGAGAACTCAACCGTTTTCTGTGAAAACTAGCTCAAAATTTCGCATTTTCAGAAACGCTCGAACGCCATTTTCTCATAAATGGCTCCATTTTTTTTCTTCAAACTTTTCCAATGGATAGCGCTAATTACACTCTTTAATATGACGTAAAGTTCACTTTGGAATATTTTTTATTTTTTCAAAAATTACACAAATGTAATTTTTTTGAAATATCTCTCACATCTTTAAAAGCACATTACCAGCAATTTGTGAGTGTAAGTGCATAATTATATTTGTGAGTGTTAGTGCTTCAAATGACTTCCAATGAAGTTTTTTGAAGATTTAAAAATTTTCTCTGCGAAATTTTGAAGCCCTTTTTTCATCTTTTGCATCTCATAAACGCCATTTTCTTAAAAACAGCAGCAAATTTTTAAAAGAAAATTGCCATTTTGGGCAAGGTTTTAGTGTTCTTTAATATTTTTAAAATTAATCTTCGCGGTTCTACCATTAGGAAACCGAAAAAATTAAGAACATGAAAAAATACACATGGCGGCGTGAGATGGCAGCTGGTTTTCTCAATGAAATGTATTTATCAAAACTAAGTGTTAAATATGTCCATGCTTAATTTTTTGAAAATACGAGTAGTATTTCTATAATTTCGTGACAAACATAATAGCCCACGCAAAGTTACTGCGCTTCAGACAGCCGGATGCTTCGTAAATTAGAATTTCCAAATTTGTTTATTATTTCTTTGTTCGTTTCTTACATTCGACCCTTTGTTATACATTTACACATTAATCTTTTAGAAATTATTTATTTTGAAATATTTGAAATCAAAATTACTAACTTTTTAGGGAGTATCGACAATGCAGGTAATGCAACAATGGAATTCCGTTTCGCTGTCGCGAATTACCGTGTCATTGTTTGTGACTTGATATAGCTGTATCGTGTCAGGCTTCTTTTTCCATATACAAGTTTACAATACTTTTGTATTATATTTTTATGCAGTTGTACAATTCAGATAGTTATGACAACACTGCGATGGAAACAGTTGAGTTGTTTGTTCTTGGTTGAATTGGACGTTTTTCAAATAATAGCTAGATGTTAATTAGCGCAGAAAGTGCAATATTTCAATCCTACGTAGCTGTTTTCAATAACACTGGAAAGTATGTGCTGTTGTTGCACCACTAGTTACTCTAAGTGTCTTGTCAAGTATTTGTAGATTGCAACCAAAAAATAACTGTTTTTTGTCTGCTAGGTGGAAATAGAAGACATTAAGAAAAGAAGATACCTTAGGTATAAAATAAAACAAGTGAAAAGCTACAAGCAATGTACAGAAAAATATTAAAAGATTTTAATCAAACAAATCATTGATTTTATAAAATAAAGAGACATTATAAAATACAGGACAACTGTGATAACAAAAATGCTCATTATTATTTTAACGCCACAAACCATGTGATTATCTCAGCAATAACCACTTACTGTTTGGGTTGGAACTGTGGGCATGAGCGCGGATTCTGAAGTTCAGTTTTCAAAGTTGGAAATTACATTGCTTCTCTCTCCACGATACAGCGTTATGTTTTGTTCCATCATTATTCTTGCGCCGGGAGTGTTAATTTTTGGACCTTTCCTCTTAAAAGTTGTGTCGTCCGTCGCGCAATCCAGAACCGCCTCTACTTCACCCCAACACGTTCAAACTCGCGCTTCCGAGCAGAGGCACGTTGAATGTAATTAAACCATTTGCTGCTCCAAACTCCAGTGTCACAACGCCGCGTACAGGCAGGCCTGTTTCCGAGCGGAAGGATTAACTTCAAAAAAGCTCCCTCGATCAGAGCACTTTTTCATCTAAAAACGGAATATTTTACATTCACATGATCAAATTACCGGCTATGAAATTATCTGCCGTGTGTTCTGGGCGTACAGATTTTGGTCCGCTGTTTCAAGTGGTAGGGTGCTGGGGGACCCAGGAACGGAAACTCCAGTAGGAATGCGTTTGTGTGATGAAGCAAAACACAGGTCGAATGAAAAGAGGATTTTTACTACAAGTGCTGATATTTTAGTATTTGGCAGAAATTTGGATTTGTGTAATATTTTTAACGCTTTCTTCAAGAATTACATTTATGATACAGAAGATAAACGAACAAACAAACAACGTTTGTAAGTTTTTAAATATTGAAATATAAGAACGAATTATAAAAAAGTTATCAATTTAATTTTCCTAAAGAAAACAATATACTATCAACTAATTTGATGACATGTTGATTGTAAGATACAGATTAAAATGTACCACTAGTTAAAAAATAACAAACTTAAGATTCTAGACAAAATACTACCCATCATTTTAGATCCTACAGTATAATTTAGAAATGTGTAGTCTACAGATCTTAGTGTTTCCTGTTGGCGTTGAAAACGGAAAACAATATTATAATAAATCCTGAGAAGTTGATCAAAAGAGAAAACTTGCGCAAATTTTCTGGGCGTCCACTGCAACGCTAATTCCAGTGGTCGTCATCATTCCGCAGATCTTGCACCCGTCGGGCGCCTAGCGATCACGGACGCTTCTGGACATTTTCAAGCATTTGGGCTGTTGTGTCGTCATATCTCCGTCATACGCTTGACGGAGCAAAACCACCGTTTAGGAATTCGCCATGTCTCACAATGACGGTTCGTAGACAATGAACAAGTGACTATGAAAAGTGG
The DNA here is from genome assembly GCA_031308135.1 of Acheta domesticus. NCBI lineage: Eukaryota > Metazoa > Arthropoda > Insecta > Orthoptera > Gryllidae > Acheta > Acheta domesticus. The sequence continues at coordinate 24,082 of JAHLJT010003032.1, read as the reverse complement.
GACAGTGAAAATGTAAAAGAGAATATTGCTTCTGTGTTCAGTAAATAAAATAAAGTTTTTCGCTGATTTATTGCAAGATTCTGTTGACGAATCAATCACCCCTTCATTATTAGCGACTTTCAATTGATCAGCAATCGCAACAATAGCCAATTAACTTTGGGTATTAAAACATTTCACTTATCAAAATATTATTAACAAGCGTTAATTAATTAAAAAACAATTTTTTAATTTGTCGTGATTGTGTTTCAAAATATATTTTAAGAAACATATTCATTAAAAGAAAAAAAATCTGTACTTTTTTGTTGTTGTAGGACGACTTCGAAAAAGTCGGAACTTTCGCAACTTTTCAAAAATCAGAGTTGGAAACAAATTGCTATACGGTTTAGACGCTACCGTTGTTCACACAAGGACGGATGGACAGACAAAGGCAGACAGGTATTTTGCCGTAATTCGATTTTTCGGTAATAATGACCCACAAAACATGGATCCTGGCTACACCATGTGTTAGAGATTTTTCCTTCTAAATTTCGCAACTGGAGTTATCCATTTTTTTTCGTTATCAAGTCCCTGTAATAAGAGTTTTCTCTCCCAAAACTTCGCCTTTTTTCGCGCAGTGTTGTATAACTTTCTCTCTACTACCGTAGCGAGACAGTAAAGTGAAATCGAGAAAAAGCTGAAGTGTGTTTAAAATCACTAATTGCTTTGCCTAGCTTTATTTATTGGTACATTTGATACTTTACATTCGTAGCAGACTCTTTTCAACTAATGAAAACTGTGAAGAATATTGCAAATTGTGATTTTCGAAATAATTTAAAATCGTATGATATTCATTAATGAATGAATAACAGTATTTTTATGTTTGTATTGTACAGGCATTTGGAGCTATTATTTAGTATCACGTAACACGTTGAAAATTAATTTTCAGGCAAATTGTCGGCAATGAAGCATTAATTAGATTTAGCTTGTCTATCCAGTTGCATGTCACCTTGTCAATATACAGCGATGACGCTGCATAGAAACCATTTGATTAGTTGTGGTTGCTTGCAATCGTGTTAGTAATAAATGATTGCTTTATACTTTCAGAATTAATCAAATTTGCATGTTATTTTGCATGTTATTCTGGCACACCTACAGGCAAGAGACATGCTTGATACTGAAGACAAATTGTTTCGAACTGTCACTGACTTTAATTTGTGAGTTTTTCTTACAATTCGGTATACTAAAAAAATAAATTGTAGATATCACAATTCCCAGTGACACTCACTTTGGGCACTGATTTTATAATTATCCTTGCATACCCTGTATGTCTACGGTTAACAACTGTAGTAGTTGTAATATTGGACATGATTTGAAGTCGTTTCCTACATCGATTACTGACAAGAACCACCCTTTTCAATTGAAACAAACTATTTTCATTGGGAGGTCCAAAATTGAATGAAATCATAGCATAAAATTGAATAAATAAAGAGAAGTGAAATGCATTACGCCCTTATGGAGAATTCTTTTTCTCTTTTGTCATCAAGCTTTAAACCAAGGTTCCGCAACTGCAAGAAATGATGAGCGGGCTGCCATTGGTGGCCTGCTGCAGGCGGCACCGAGTTGTCATTCGCCCTTCACTGGGGTAGCTCGAGATCCTCTCCTTCCCGACCCTGTCGTAGGGGTTTGTCGACAAGCAGAGAGGGCCACACCGGTTGTCCCACTGATAACCCTGGGCCCAGTGGGACCCCCCTTGAGCAGTCTTGTTCTAGTTGACTCACAACTTCTCACTTGAATAAATAAAATGTTTTATTCCAAAATGAAATAAATTTGTTTTATTTCAAGTTAAAAACATCTAAAGTATTTTGACAATTTCGTTGCCTACTATCTCCTCTTTAGTTGAATACATTGAGTTATGCTTCCTAGTTCAGGGCTGCTGAACTGTAAGAATTGTGACCAGGGCTGACCGCGGTCCACTGGACTAGAGGTCGACACGCTCGAGAGCCTCCTCTCCCCCTACTCTACCTAGGGCTGGGCCCACAAGCAGCGGGCCACAGCGGTGGTCCGCGTGTACAGCTTTGGCCAGGGCAAGCTAAGATTACCGCCCTCTTGGAGCAGCCCTGCTTTATGCGATCGCGAAATAAGCGCATACCTTCAGCCATTAGCACTCGGACCAGTGGTGTCAAGGTCTTCTACCGGTGACTATAGCAACGCTTCGTGGCACCGTAGCATGCCACGAGCTTCTCTGCGCAACCAGCGTCGGGAAAGGGAACTATTACGAGTAATAATAACCTCGTCGTTTTACAAAAAAGGATGGCGGTGGCGGGGGTGATGAACTGCGTGGAGGGGCGATTTCGGTCGTGGAACTCATGTCCACGGGACTCTCACTCGTAGCACCGACCTTGACAACCCTGCTCTAAACCAATGTCTATCAGAAAGATCCGTGAGTTTCGTTTGGATCACGGTGGAGCTTCCGGTTCGTTTATTGGTTCCAAACCTCCACACGTGCAGACCACCCGCACACTCCCAATGTCCAATTATTTACTCTGCTCAAAGTTAAAGGAAAACTGCGCTCCGCTGTTTACCGGTAATAATCCCAAAACGAACACACTCGATTGACGCTTTTTATAAACTCCTGGAACAGTTTGTTCTACCAACGACCCATGTGCGGGAGGTTAACGACACATCGCTTTTTTTCGCGGTATTTCCCTTTCCGAGAAAGTGTCCGCACTCTCCTGTGAGATACGAACAGCCACGTATGAAGCGCGAGGCGTAAGCTTTATTGCATACAGCGTACTCCTCCTCCTCCGCGGTCGGGGAAAAGTCGGAAGCGCTCCGTTTCGAGTTGAACGGGGAAACTCACGGCCCACGCATGTCATCGCGCGAACGAAAACAAGCGACGGCCGCGCTGCGTAATGGGTCCGGGGGTGGGAGCGGGGGGGGGGGGACACACGTTCATTGGAAACTGCTGATGGAAGGATCGACGAGCGAGAGACAATGAAACAGGCGCAGAAAGAAGTCATTGAGTTTCTATAGATAATCCAGTGAGAGACACAGAGGGGAATATAAAAAGAGATTAACTGTCTATCAGACAGAACTGACAGGGAAACGGAGATGGGGACACCCCGAGAGAGCCAAAAGGAGATCCATTAGAAGAGAGAGAAAGACCAAAATTGTAAATGAGAACAAAAAAGAGAGAACGAGAGATTAAAACAATAAAAAAGATATCATGAGACAGAGAGAGAGAGAGAGAGGGAGAGTTGCCAAAAAACGGAAAAAGAGCGATCATATGGGGAAAGAGAAATTGCAAAAGGTGGAAAAAGGAGCAATAAAAAAGAGTATCTTCTACCTAAAATGTTGAAACACGTCGATCGGAGATGGAAGTCCACATAATTTGTAAATGGATAATGTAATAAAGAAAGAAAGCAATATATACCAAAAGAAATAATAGAAATGACATGTAAAGATCAAAGTAAGACATAGAACGAAATATCACTCCGTAACCGAAACCGTTAAAACTCTTTTCAATCTTAGAGCAAAAACCAAGTTAAGATATCATTTAAAATTCATGAAAAAAGCATCGGGCGAACGGTTTCAGCTTCAAGTTTGGTTTTTAATAATTTCCTGCAACTTGTTATTTGTTTTCCGTGTGTTAGTGAGTGTCTATAATGCATTCAACATTTGTAAGAGTTTTTCAAAGATCAGACCTTTTTTTTACTATTTTTATTTTGAATTATCGAAACTTTTGCCCTGATCTGGAAACGATTCGTCAAAATTTCGATATACGGAAGTTATCATTAACTTCGAAAGTATTATTTAAAAGTATAGAAAAAATTGAAACCCGTTTTAGAACCATTTAAAAAATCAATCGCACAAATAGGAATGTTCATGTAATAAAAAAGAATGCGATTCCTAAATTGCAATTATTTATGAACTTAAATGCAACATGTTTTTGAAAACGATGTGATGCCTTGATGTAGTATAGGCCATTGGAGGCCGGGGCAGAGAGGGGAGGAGAGTGGGGGGCCGATGGCCGCGCCCTGGTCGATGGCGCTGATAAAAATTCGCCGGCGCTGCATAATGGACCAGTGGGAATGGCGACTGCGAGTGGCCGGCGCTTCGTGAGCGCTGGTTCCCACGAGGCTTCCTGTGCCCTCCGCGTGGCACCGCCACACGCTCACCCTGCCTAGTCCCTAGATACAGAGAGTAGTGCATCCTTTGTTTCACCCGTACCGCCATTTTATGTCCAGTTGTCAGGAAAATTAGAACTGTGGAAATATTCTGTGTGTTGAGAACCATAAATCTATCCAAATCAATATTAATAACCTTAAACATCTCCGTAACGTACACCAAATTCTTATAGTTTCCCTTCAGCTTCTGAATGCTACCTAGCGGGGCTATCGGGTGAGAGGATATTAAATGGCTGCGGTTGCGCTACTCTAGGACTGTAACCCTGCCCCACTCGCGCAACCCTTTGATCCTTCCATCAGTCTTTCTTTTTGCTACGTTATTTTCACTGTATTCATTCTATTTTACTTTCTCGTTTTTCTTCACAACACGAGAACTTGTTGTAACTGTGCGCAGGAAATCTGCGATTTTTCGACAGAGAAATATTCTTGCCAGGCCTTGATGTCGAAAAAGTGTATAAATCTTTTTCCTATATGTAGTAAATTACTTCCTCTAACAAGTTGTATAGTTATAATCCACGTTTTGTGTGGGTCCTTGATACCAAAAATTCTATTGATGGTGTCTATGTGTCCATCTGACTGTATTCAAACGGTATCATTTTCTAAACTTTTCAAACGCTATCATTCTCTAAACTAAACATAATTTCCACCAAAATGATATTCCTTGATAAATGTGTACCGACTCGTGGCTCTGAGATTTTCAAAAGCATATTTTTATTTTTGGGGGTTCTTCACATGAAGCCTCAATAACATTTTCTAATTTTTTTCAAGAATAGCTCCAATTTTTTTTATTAAACTTTGTCTACATGTAGCGTACAGGATGCTTACAGGGCTGTGAAGTCATTTTTCGGTCAGAAAGCTCTGGATATTGTTTTAATTCTTCCTAAAGTATATTTATATAAATTGCGGTAATGATATGCGATTCTGAAAGAAACCATAGCACCTACAAGCCTATTATTAAATTCAGTATAGAAACTTGATCTGATAGAGCTCTCATTTATGATACAAGAAACATATTATCGTTAGCATTATTTCGATATTAATTGCAGAATGGAGTTTCATGTTCTCTCTCAGTTTTGTGTAACTTTTACATGAAGAGTTATTTTCAGTGAAAGGTTCCGTCAGATGTTTGGTTAAGACCTGAACTTGCGTCATCAAGCGATGCTCTTTATTACTTGTAATGTATCGTCCTAAAAAATGAGTAACTGTTGCAGCTTCCGGCCACTATTTACTTACAAGTGCATTTTGAGTACCTACCTTGATTTATTTTATTTGCCTGCGTCTTCAGCTATAATTTATACGGCCAAACGCCCAATAGAGCGAAATTAATGACAATATAAAATGGTCAATAAGGCATTAGCATAGCTAGAAAATTTATTTTGATGAAAATATTTTTCTAATTAAACATTATTGGCCTAATCGTTTAAATAAACATGCTTTTACAAAATATGTTTCAAAGATCAAAGATGTCTCTCAATACATCTCTTCTTTCTCATCCTTACTATTCTCTATCGTGTATTTTCCGCAGCCTAATAATCCTCATTCATTTCCCTGCTAAACTGTCGTCGCGACAAACAACAATCTAGGGTCAAACTCACTCCTCCGACTCTTAGTTGTCTCAACTCACCGGCTCCTTCGGTTCTTCCGCCATCTCCTCACGTGCTGCTGCGCGCCATCCCACTGCACTTCGCAGCTCCTCGGCGCCATTGGGCCTGGCGCCGCAAAATGCATGCAAATGGCGCCCTAACGCAATAAGGCGCGGTCGCCCGGGTTGGCGAAGGCGGCGCGGGGGGCGAGGCGAGCGGCCCGGTCGACCCGCGCGGGCGTCTGACGCGAGCGGGTCGGTGCGGGCGGCGAAGGCGAGCAGTGAGGACGAGTAGTGAGAACGGGAAGTGAGGATGGGTAGGGAGGACGGGTAGAGAAGACAGGTAAGCGAGGACGGGTAACTGAGAATGGGTAGCCGAAGACGGCAAGAGCATAAAGCTAAAGAGGACGGGGAGAGAGGACGAGCAGAGAGGACGGGCAGAGAGAGGCAGAGAGGACGAGTAGAGAGGACAGAGGGACTTAGAGGGAGGGTAGAGAGAGGACGGCAGAGAGGACGGGTAGAGAGGACGGAGAGGGAGGATGGCTAGAAAGATCGGGTAGAGAGGACGGGGAAGGATGGAGAAGATCGCAGAGAGGCAAGAGGGCGGACAGACGGGCTCACGAAGACGGCCCCGCGAAGATCGGACACCGAACGCTGGCCACGAGCACGTGGAGTCAGGCAGAGAGGTCGAGTCGTGAAGATGGTTAGTGAGGATGGTCCGTGGGGTGGCGGGCGAGGGCGGCGTGTGTGGCGGGGGGCGAGAGGGCGGGCGGCTTGCGCGGGCGGCGGGTGGCTTGCGGTCGCGCCCAGGAAACTTCGCTTGAGCGACGCGGCGCGGCGCGGCGCGGCGCGGCGTGGCGTGGCGTGGCGATGGTCGTGGCGAGGAGAGCGGTGCCCTCAAAGGGCCGCCGCCGACGCGAAAGAGGAGCCGTGGACTGCGAAGCGGGAGGGATGCGTCCATTGGGCAGCGGAACCAACGGACGAGACGGCGTCACAGTTAGGGGAGCGGTCAGGACATGCTAAGGTTGGCGAGTATTAGTGCATTACTGGTGGAATGCTGTGTAATACATGCAACGTATACATTGTCAAATGCTATTAAGATATTTCTATTTGACCGTATTTAATCATGCACCAAACCTCTTTCTAATGCTCTTGCTACGTATAGTGAAATTGTACAAAGAGATCATTATAAAAGTAATAATTATAGATAGTGGTATGATCTTGCAAAAAACCTAGTGTTACAGAATGGCATAACCTTTTTCATACTACTTACTAACTTTCGTGTACCTTCAGGAAAGCGAAAAAACAGATGTTATTATTCTAGAACACATCGTTTCTGAGATGCTAATAAAGATTTCAGAAAAATGTATTATGGGTTGCGTGTACAGCTGGTTTCAACTCGAAAGCCATATTTATTTTTCTTCTGATTTTACTTTCCCGTATACGATACGTAGGTACGAATAGTATAGAGAAATTATGTAATGTTGCGCGAAAAAACGCGGATTTTGGAAGAAAAACTCTTATTACAGGGCACTTGTAACGAAAAAGTGGATAAATCCAATTGCTAAATTAAGAAAAAATCTAACAAGTGGTGCAGCCAGAATCCCTCTTTTGTGGATCCTTGATACCGAGAAAACCAATTGAAAAAGGAAAACTGTCTGTCCGTCTGTGAACAACGCTAGCGAA
>JAHLJT010003032.1:0-15648 GCA_031308135.1 Acheta domesticus | reverse complement strand
AGTTGATCAAAAGAGAAAACTTGCGCAAATTTATGGGCGTCCACTGCACGCTAATTCCAGTGGTCGTCATCATTCCGCAGATCTGCACCCGTCGGGCGCCTAGCGATCACGGACCCCGCTTCTGGACATTTTCAAGCATTTTGGCTGTTGGTCGTCCATACTCCTTCATTACGCTTGACGGAGCAAAACACCGTTAGGAATTCGCCATGTCTCACAATGACGGTTCGTAGACAATGAACAAGTGACTATGAAAAGTGGGACAGGACAATATGTAAAAGAGAATATTGCTTCTGTGTCAGTAAATAAAGAAGTTTTTCGCTGATTTATGCAAGATTCTGTTGACGAATCAATCACCCTCCTTATTAGCGACTTTCAATTGATCAGCAATCGCAACAATAAGCCAATTAACTTTGGGTATTTAAAAACATTTCACTTATCAAAATATATTATTAACAAGCGTTAATTAATTAAAAAACAATTTTTTTAATTGGTCGTGATTGTGTTTCAAAATATATTTTTTAAGAAAACATATTCATTAAAAAGAAAAAAAAATCTGTCACTTTTTGTTGTGTAGGACGACTTCGAAAAAGTCGGAACTTCGCAACTATTCAAAAATCAGAGTTGGAAACAAATTGCTATACGGTTTAGGACGCTACCGTTGTTCACAAAAGGACGGATGGACAGACAAAGGCAGACAGGTATTTTGCCGTAATTCGATTTTTCGGTAATAATGACCCACAAAAAATGGATCCTGGCTACACCATGTGTTAGAGATTTCCTTCTAAATTTCGCAACTGGAGTTATCCATTTTTTTCGTTATCAAGCCCTGTAATAAGATTTTCTCTCCCAAAACTCGCCTTTTTCGCGCAGTGTTGTATAACTTTCTCTCTACTCCGTAGCGAGACAGTAAAAGTGAATCGAGAAAAAGCTGAAGTGTGTTTAAAATCACTAATTGCTTTGCCTAGCTTTATTTATTGGTACATTTGATACTTTACATTCGTAGCAGACTCTTTTCAACTAATGAAAACTGTGAAGAAAATTGCAAATTGTGATTTTCGAAATAATTAAAATCGTATGATATTCATTAATGAATGAAAACAGTATTTTATGGTTGTATTGTACAGGCATTTGGAGCTATTATTTAGTATCACGTAACACGTTGAAAATTAATTTTCAGCAAATGTCGGCAATGAAGCAATTAATTAGATTTAGCTGTCATCCATGTGCATGTCACCTTGTCAATATACAGCGATGAACGCTGCATAGAAACCATTTGATTAGTTGTGGTTGCTTGCAATCGTGTTAGTAATAAATGATTGCTTTATTAATTTCAGAATTAATCAAATTTGCATGTTATTTTGCATGTTATTCTGGCACACCTACAGGCAAGAGGACATGCTTGATACTGAAAGACAAATTGTTTTTCGAACTGTCACTGACTTTAATTTGTGAGTTTTTTCTTACAAATTCGGTATACTAAAAAAATAAATTGTAGATATCACAATTCCCAGTGGACACTCACTTTGGGCACTGATTTTATAATTATCCTTGCATACCCTGTATGTCTACGGTTAACAACTGTAGTAGTTGTAATATTGGACATGATTTGAAGTCGTTTCCTACATCGATTACTGACAAGAACCCACCCTTTTCAATTGAAACAAACTATTTTCTTGGGAGGTCCAAAATTGAATGAAATCATAGCATAAAATTGAATAAATAAAGAGAAAGTGAAATGCATTACGCCCTTATGGAGAATTCTTTTTCTCTTTTGTCATCAAGCTTTAAACCAAGGTTCCGCAACTGCAAGAAATGAGAGCGGGCTGCCATTGGTGGCCTGCTGCAGCGGCCCGAGTGTCATTCGCCCTTCACTGGGGTAGCTCGAGATCCTCTCCTTCCCGACCCTGTCGTAGGGGTTTGTCGACAAGCAGAGAGGCCACACCGGTTGTCCACTGATAACCCTGGGCCCAGTGGGACCCCCCCCTTGAGCAGTCTTGTTCTAGTTGACTCACAACTTCTCACTTGAATAAATAAAAATGTTTTTATCAAAATGAAATAATTTGTTTTATTTCAAGTTAAAAACATCTAAAGTATTTTGACAATTCGTTGCCTACTATCTCCTCTTTAGTTGAATACATTGAGTTATGCTTCCTAGTTCAGGGCTGCTGAACTGTAAGAATTGTGACCAGGGCTGACCGCGGTCCACTGGACTAGAGTCGACACGCTCGAGAGCCTCCTCTCCCCCTACTCTACCTTAGGGCTGGGCCCACAAGCAGCGGGCCACAGCGGTGGTCCGCGTGTACAGCTTTGGCCCAGGGCAAGCTAAGATTACCGCCCTCTTGAGCAGCCCTGCTTTATGCGATCGCGAAATAAGCGCATACCTTCAGCCATTAGCACTCTGACCCAGTGGTGTCAAGGTCTTCTACCGGTGACTATAGCACGCTTCGTGGCACCGTAGCATGCCACGAGCTTCTCTGCGCAACCAGCGTCGGGAAAGGGAACTATTACGAGTAATAATAACCTCGTCGTTTACAAAAAGGATGGCGGTGGCGGGGGTGATGAACTGCGTGGAGGGGCGATTTCGTCGTGGAACTCATGTCACGGACTCTCACTCGTAGCACCGACCTTGACAACCCTGCTCTAAACCAATGTCTATCAGAAAGATCCGTGAGTTTCGTTTGGATCACGGTTGGAGCTCCGGTTCGTTTATTGGTTCCAAACCTCCACCACGTGCAGACCACCCGCACACTCCCCAATGTCCAATTATTTACTCTGCTCAAAGTTAAAGGAAAACTGCGCTCCGCTGTTTACCGGTAATAATCCCAAAACGAACACACTCGATGACGCTTTTTATAAACTCCTGGAACAGTTTGTTCTACCAACGACCCATGTGCGGGAGGTTAACGACACATCGCTTTTTTTCGCGGTATTTCCCTTTCCGAGAAAGTTGTCCGCACTCTCCTGTGAGATACGAACAGCCACGTATGAAGCGCGAGGCGTAAGCTTTATTTGCATACAGCGTACTCCTCCTCCTCCGCGGTCGGGGAAAAGTCGGAAGCGCTCCGTTTCGAGTTGAACGGGAAACTCCGCCCACGCATGTCATCGCGCGAACGAAAACAAGCGACGGCCGCGCTGCGTAATGGGTCCGGGGGTGGGAGCGGGGGGGGGGGGACACACGTTCATTGGAAGCTGCTGATGGAAGGATCGACGAGGGAGAGACAATGAAACAGGCGCAGAAAGAAGTCATTGAGTTTCTATAGATAATCCAGTGAGAGACACAGAGGGGAATATAAAAAGAGATTAACTGTCTATCAGACAGAACTGACAGGGAAACGGAGATGGGGAACACCCCGAGAGAGCCAAAAGGAGATCCATTAGAAGAGAGAGAAATACCAAAATTGTAAATGAGAACAAAAAAGAGAGAACGAGAGATTAAAACAATAAAAAAGATATCAGAGACAGAGAGAGAGAGGGGAGAGTGGCCAAAAAACGGAAAAAGAGCGATCATATGGGGGAAAGAGAAATTCCAAAAGGTGGAAAAAGGAGCAGTAAGAAAGAGTATCTTCTATCTAACATGTTATAAAAAAGATGGACGTTGAAACACGTCGATCGGAGATGGAAGTCCACATAATTTGTAAATGAATAATGTAATAAAGAAAGAAAGCAATATATATCAAAGAAATAATAGAAATGACATGTAAAGATCAAAGTAAGACATAGAACGAAATATCACTCCGTAACCGAAACCGTTAAAACTCTTTTCAATCTTAGAGCAAAAACCAAGTTAAGATATCATTTAAAATTTCATGAAAAAAGCATCGGGCGAACGGTTTCAGCTTCAAGTTTGGTTTTTAATAATTCCTGCAACTTGTTATTTTGTTTTCGTGTGTTAGTGAGTGTCTATAATGCATTCAACATTTGTAAGAGTTTTTCAAAGATCAGACCTTTTTTTTACTATTTTTATTTTGAATTATCGAAACTTTTGCCCTGATCTGGAAACGATTCGTCAAAATATTCGATATACGGAAGTTATCATTAACTTCGAAAGTATTATTTAAAAGTATAGAAAAAATTGAAACCCGTTTTAGAACCATTTAAAAAATCAATCGCAAAATAGGAATGTTCATGTAATAAAAAAGAATGCGATTCCTAAATTGCAATTATTTATGAACTTAAATGCAACATGTTTTTGAAAACGATGTGATGCCTTGATGTAGTATAGGCCATTGGAGGCCGGGGCAGAGAGGGAGGAGAGTGGGGGCCGATGGCCGCGCCCTGGTCGATGGCGCTGATAAAAATTCGCCGGCGCTGCATAATGGACCAGTTGGAATGCGACTGCGAGTGGCCGGCGCTTCGTGAGCGCTGGTTCCCACGAGGCTTTCCTGTGCCCTCCGCGTGGCACCGCCACAACGCTCACCCTGCCTAGTCCCTAGATACAGAGAGTAGTGCATTCCTTTGTTTCACCCGTACCGCCATTTTATGTCCAGTTGTCAGGAAAATTAGAACTGTGGAATATTCTGTGTGTTGAGAACCATAAATCTATCCCAAATCAATATTAATAACCTTAAACATCTCCGTAACGTCACCAATTCTTATAGTTTCCCTTCAGCTTCTGAATGCTACCTAGCGGGGCTATCGGGTGAGAGGATATTAAATGGCTGCGGTTGCGCTACTCTAGGACTGTAACCCTGCCCCACTCGCGCAACCCTTTGATCCTTCCATCAGTCTTTCTTTTGCTACGTTATTTTCACTGTATTCATTCTATTTTTACTTTCTCGTTTTTCTTCACAACACGAGAACTTGTTGTAACTGTGCGCAGGAAATCTGCGATTTTTCGACAGAGAAATATTCTTGCCAGGCCTTGATGTCGAAAAAGTGTATAAATCTTTTTCCTATATGTAGTAAATTACTTCCTCTAACAAGTTGTATAGTTATAATCCACTTTTGTGTGGGTCCTTGATACCAAAAATTCTATGATGGTGTCTATGTGTCCATCTGACTGTATTCAACGGTATCATTTTCTAAACTTTTCAAACGCTATCATTCTCTAAACTAAACATAATTTCCACCAAAATTGATATTCCTTGATAAATGTGTACCGACTCGTGGCTCTGAGATTTTCAAAGCATATTTTATTTTTGGGGGTTCTTCACATGAAGCCTCAATAACATTTCTAATTTTTTTCAAGAATAGCTCCAATTTTTTTTATTAAACTTTGTCTACATGTAGCGTACAGGATGCTTACAGGGCTGTGAAGTCATTTTTCGGTCAGAAAGCTCTGGATATTGTTTAATTCTTCCTAAAGTATATTTATATAAATTGCGGTAATGATATGCGATTCTGAAAGAACCATAGCACCTACAAGCCTATTATTAAATTCAGTATAGAAACTTGATCTGATAGAGCTCTCATTTATGATACAAGAAACATATTATCGTTAGCATTATTTTCGATATTAATTGCAGAATGGAGTTTCATGTTCTCTCTCAGTTTGTGTAACTTTTACATGAAAGAGTTATTTTCAGTGAAAGGTTCCGTCAGATGTTTGGTTAAGACCTGAACTTGCGTCATCAAAGCGATGCTCTTTTATTACTTGTAATGTATCGTCTAAAAAATGAGTAACTGTTGCAGCTTCCGGCCACTATTTACTTACAAGTGCATTTTGAGTACCTACCTTGATTTATTTTATTTGCCTGCGTCTTCAGCTACAATTTATACGGCCAAACGCCCAATAGAGCGAAATAATGACATATAAAATTGTCAATAAGGCATTAGCATAGCTAGAAATTTATTTTGATGAAAATATTTTTCTAATTAAACATTATTGGCCTAATCGTTTAAATAAACATGCTTTTACAAAATATGTTTCAAAGATCAAAGATGTCTCTCAATACATCTCTTCTTTCTCATCCTTACTATTCTCTATCGTGTATTTTCCGCAGCCTAATAATCCTCATTCATTTCCCTGCTAAATTGTCGTCGGGACAAACAACAATCTAGGGTCAAACTCACTCCTCCGACTCTTAGCTGTCTCAACTCACCGGCTCCTTCGGTTCTTCCGCCATCTCCTCACGTGCTGCTGCGCGCCTGTCCACTGCACTTCGCAGCTCCTCGGCGCCATTGGGCCTGGCGCCGCAAATGCATGCAAATGGCGCCCTAACGCAATAAGGCGCGGTCGCCCGGGTTGGCGAAGGCGGCGCGGGGGGCGAGGCGAGCGGCCCGGTCGACCCACGCGGGCGTCTGACGCGAGCGGGTCGGTGCGGGCGGCGAAGGCGAGCAGTGAGGACGAGTAGTGAGAACGGGAAGTGAGGATGGGTAGGGAGGACGGTAGAGAAGACAGGTAAGCGAGGACGGGTAACTGAGAATGGGTAGCAGAAGACGGCAAGAGCATAAAGCTAAAGAGGACGGGGAGAGAGGACGAGCAGAGAGGACGGGCAGAGATGACGGGCAGAGATGACGAGGAGAGAGGACGAGCAGAGAGGACGAGCAGAGAGGACGAGCAGAGAGGACGAGTAGAGAGGACGAGTAGAGAGGACGAGTAGAGAGGACGAGCAGAGAGGACGAGCAGAGAGGACGAGTAGAGAGGACGAGTAGAGAGGACGGGCTTAGAGGTAGGGTAGAGAAGATGGCAGAGAGGACGGGTAGAGAGGACGGGGAGGGAGGATGGCTAGAAAGATCGATTAGAGAGGACGGGAAAAGAGGGCGGACAGAGGACGGGCTCACGAAGACGGCCCCGCGAAGATCGGACACCGAACGCGGGCCGTGAGCACGTGGAGTCAAGCAGAGTGATCGAGTCGTGAAGATGGTTAGTGAGGATGGGCCGTGGGGAGGGGGGGCGGGCGAGGTCAGCGAGAGTGGCGCGGGCGGCGTGTGTGGCGGGGGGCGAGAGGGCGGGCGGCGTGCGCGGGCGGCGGGTGGCTTGCGGTCGCGCCCAGGAAACTTCGCTTGAGCGGCGTGGCGTGGCGTGGCGTGGCGATGGTCGTGGCGAGGAGAGCGGTGCCCTCAAAGGGCCGCCGCCGCGCCGCCGCGAAAGAGGAGCCGTGGACTGCGAAGCGGAGGGATGCGTCCATTGGGCAGCGGAACCGAGGACGAGACGGCGTCACAGTTAGGGGAGCGGGCAGGGCATGCTAAGGTTGGCGAGTATTAGTGGCATTACTGGTGGAATGCTGTGTAATACATGCAACGTAAACATTGTCAAATGCTATTAAGATATTTCTATTTTGACCGTATTTAATCATGCACCAAACCTCTTTCTAATGCTCTTGCTACATATAGTGAAATTGTACAAAGAGATCATTATAAAAGTAATAATTATAGATAGTGGTATGATCTTGCAAAAAAAAACTAGTGTTACAGAATGGCATAACCTTTTTCATACTACTTACTAACTTTCGTGTACCTTCAGGAAAGCAAAAAACAGATGTTATTGTTCTAGAACACATCGTTTCTGAGATGCTAATAAGATTTCAGAAAAATGTGTTATGGGTGCGTGTACAGCTGGTTTCAACTCGAAAGCCATATTTATTTTTCTTCTGATTTTACTTTCCCGTATACGATACGTAGGTACGAATAGTATAGAGAAAGTTATGTAATGTTGCGCGAAAAAACGCGGATTTTGGAAGAAAAACTCTTATTACAGGGCACTTGTAACGAAAAAGTGGATAAACTTCAATTGCTAAATTAAGAAAAAATCTAACAAGTGGTGCAGCCAGAATCCCTCTTTTGTGGATCCTTGATACCGGAAAACCAATTGAAAGGAAAACTGTCTGTCCGTCTGTGAACAACGCTAGCGAATAACATTCTCGTTCCGACCGCCGAGCCGAGCACTTCGGTATCAGCAGTCGTTTTCGTGAGCTCCGGAGAGGCCGTGCCATTCTCGCGGTCTACTCAGCCCAACAGTGTTTAGTAGAAGTCAACAGTGTTTAGTGCAATTCGTTTAGTACTGTGTTTTTGTGCAGTGATTCATTCATATTTCATTTTCATCAAGTGCCATTATTGAAAAACATAAACAGTGAAGCCTCCTCGGCAGGCCTTGGCCTCGGCCAATCCGTAGCGCAATCAATGCGCTACTCTACAACCCAGAGAGCGCCATGGAGACAAACTCCATTCATCAGAACGAAACCCAGCTCCCCGGCATCGACAGCATGGGACTACAACATCACAACGGTCATCTCAATCTGCTGTCCCATGAAGGAATTATAGGTGATACAGATGCAACATACCTTGACTTGGCCACGGGTGGCCTCCAACAGGTTAGTAACCAACCGCTGTGCAATGGCGCAGTGAATGTGTCTCCCAGCCAAAGTGAACTAGTGAGCAACCCTATCAACGGAAAAAGAGGTCACAATGACAGTGATTCGGATTCGAGCTCCCAACCAAATAAAAAATCCACTAGCAGCGAACAAGACCCATATTCAGTGCCAGTGAGTAACAGATTCGCTCCCCTAGAAAAACTAACCGAAAATGAAAAAAGATTCAGTTACGTAAATGAAAGTGCACCACAGAATAATGAAAACATAAGAATTCCACCCATCTATGTAAACAATGTGTCAAACATAACTGAGTTTAACAGAGAAATTAAAATGCAAATAACAAATCAATTCACAACAGACTACAACAATAGCCGAGCAAAACTAATGTTTAAAACAATAGCAGACTTTAGAAACGCCATAAAGCATTTAATAAATACAAAAAGACAGTTTCACACCTACAAAGATCCAGCCAATAAAAAGTTTTCAGTAATTTTCAAAAATCTTCATCCTTCTATAACATTGCAAGAAATTTACGAAGACCTCAAAACAAAGTGCACATCCCTAATCAGCGTAACCAGGCTCCACAAAAACAATATTCCAATACCGGTTGTAGCAGCAGAATTTGACGGTCACGAAAACATAGACTTAATCCTTCAAATTAAACAGATTTGTAAGTGTAAAACCTTAAAAAGAAGAGAAACCTTAAAAAGAAACCTTAAACATAGACTTAAGTGTAAAACCTGAAAAAAGAAGAAGACCTAAGGGACCAATTCAGTGCTTACAATGTTTAGACTTTGGACACACAAAAAACAATTGTAATCACGCAATAGCTTGTATTTATTGTTCCGGAGATCACTATTCTGCAAAGTGCCCACAGAAAAATCTACCTCCCATTGTAAACTGTGTACGGGGACTCATAGAGCTGACCTTAGAACAGAAGCATGCGCTTATTACCAAAAATCGTGGAACCCATATCCAAAAGAGAGAGAAAATAAATAACTCAAAAACTAGTAGTAGAAATAACCCGCCACCAGGCTATCTTCACAAAACTTCCCAAATCTCCCACAACCAACAATATCCCACATTTCACTTTCACTCCAATCTCGCCACCAAGACATACCGTACGTAAACCAGCCCCATCAAAACACATCACAACACAATATGCAAGCTAATAATAACACTAATACGTTCATACACACATTAATAAATTCTATCTCTCCTATATAATAAATCTTATTAACACCATCATCCCAACAATAATTAATAATGTACAAAACTCACTTTTCATCATTTTTTTACCAATAATAATGGCAGGACAACACCATAAAGAAAAAATAAAACTATTAAACTGGAATGCCAATGGCATTAATAACAAAAAAACAGAACTAACAGACTTTCCTAAATGACAAAGCAATAAATATAGCTTGCATAACCGAAACTCACTTAAAGCCAAGTATCTCTTTCAGAATTCCGGGATACAATGTAATCAGAAATGACAGACAAAACCAAAACGGCGGTGGCGTATTAATACTAATTCAAAAGTCTATCCCGTACATACAAACCAATCTTCCATATACTCCGGACTAGAAACAGTATCAATCAAAGTCCCACTAAACAACAGGCTAATAAAAGTTATAGCAGCATACAAACCTCCCAAAATTAAAATAAATCATACAAATAATAATTGCATTACTTCAACAAAACACCCACTATATTACTTATTGGTGATCTTAACGCTAAAAATTCAAACTGGGGATGTAGAACTCCAATACGGCAGGTCTAATGTACTACTAAAACCATAAACGATCTAAAAATTCAATTAATAACACCACCAGAACCAACTCACTATCCACTAGACCCAAACAAGCATCCGGATATCCTAGATATAGCAATAACTAACACACAAATAAATTTTCACTCAGTTCCTCATTTCGAACTAGATTCAGATCACTTACCAGTCGTTATTTCAACACACCAAACCTCTCCCCCGCACATCCCCACCTATGCCCTTCACACACAAAACATCAACTGGTATAAATTTAAAAAATATTATAATAATCAAACTCCCCAATTTAAAAACTAAAACACCCTTAGAAATCAGAACAAGCAATAGCACAACTAAATAATATTATTATTAATACAATTCAATTCCCTCTACCTTTACTCTCTAAACAAGGACAGGATCTCTTTTCAGAGTAAACAAACCACACGAAAAAAAATCTCTCCTACCTAACAAATTGCCTAAATCCATTTTGGACATAATAAACACAAAAAAATAAAACACAGACGACTATGGTGTATCACACAGAACAGAACCACCACAATTAAAAAAAAGAATTTAATTTGCTAAAGGTAATAACTAAAAAAGCAATATAACTGACTACAATCATTCAAATATAACAATCTAATCCAATCCCTCCATACAAATAATAATACACTTTGGCAGTTTTACTAAAAAGATTTTAAAAAAGAAAACGCACATCCCACCATTGAGCACTCAATCAGGAAAAAAGTTCGCACCATTCGAAAAAGCAGAAGCACTGGCTTTCATTTTCGAGCAAACCTTCACTCCAAACAATACCCCACCACACATCCAGATCATAATATATATCATAAATCGAGCAACAACCCCAAGTTACAATGTTCCACACAAAATTAAGTTCATTTCCCCCACTGAAGTTAAAAACTTAATAAACAACTCCCATTAAAAAAGCACCAGGACACGATAAAATAAGCAACATAATACTAAAAATTTACCCACTCACCACGATAGCCTACCTAAACAACATATATAATTCTATACTCAAAACAGGTTACTACCCAATAATCTGGAAAAATTCCAATATAATCCCCATAGCAAAGCCAAACAAAAATCAAAGTATTGTCGAAAACTATAGACCAATTAGCCTTCTTCCATCGTTTTCAAAAATTCTTGAAAAACTAATACTCAAAAGATTAAATGCCCATCTGAGTAAAACCAAATCAATACCTATGCACCAATTTGGATTCACCAACAAAGTATCTACTTCACATCAGTTGCTCAGACTTTCCGAACACATTCACACAGCTTTCCAAGAGAAAAAAACATACAATAGCCACATTCATTGACATATCCAAAGCATTTGACAGAGTATGGCACCCAGGATTGATTTACAAACTCCAATCAATAGGGACACCCAACTATCTAATAAAAGTCATAAAAAAACTTCATCACAGACAGAACTTTCACGGTAATGGTTGAAAACCACATCTCTAACCCGCGTAAAATAATAGCAGGAACTGCCTCAAGGATCACCCTTATCGCCTACTCTTTTCAACCTTTATACAGCAGACATACCTACTACATCAGACACACACATAGCACAATTCGCAGATGATACAGTAATTTACAAGTCCAGCTACTCAACCAACCTCATCAGAAACAAAATCCAACAACATTTAAATAAATAGAAGACTGGTCCATTAAATGGAAAATAAAGCTTAACCCGACCAAATCAGCAACAAAAATCTTCTCACTTCAGGCCCATTCTCCACCCCCCCGCCCCACTCCATACAAAATAATAACACAATCCCATGGATACCACAAAACGAAACTATCAAATACTTGGACTAAATTTCGACACCAGACTAAATTGGAAATCCCACATAACCGAAAAGATTAAAACTCACTAAATAAAGTTAATCCAACTAAAGCCCTTACTCAATAATAAAAGTAAACTATCATTAAGCAATGCAATAGCCTTATATAAAACAATAATTAGACCGCTCATGCTATATGCGTGCCCAATATGGATAAATGCCTCACCAACAAACATAAATAGAATTCAAGTATGCAAAACAAATTCCTCCGAATAGCAACAAATGCTCCCTGGTTCATATCAAATAGACAACTCCACAAAGAATTGAATCTACCACCTATTACCCATCACATAGCCTACCTCTCTAATAATTTCTTTTCAAATATAAACTCAATACCCCAAGCCGCCCACTATACCTACTAACTCTGTCAATTATTTCCCAACCCGTATCAAAAACAGATTCCACTAGAAGCATTTTTAAATATTTTCTCCACACAGTAGCTAAAATAGTAGGTGCTCCATGAGTCCCTACATCAAATAGTAGTTAGTTAGAAAATAAGTTAGAATAAGATTAGTTAAAGCAACAAAATGCATATGAAAAAGTAATTAATTACTGAACTATGTAAATTTCAACAATAAGTAAATTTTTAAATTAAAAAAAAACGCTAGCGAATAAACCCGTACAGCCGATTTTCTCCAAAAGTAATAATCCTTGATCTGTCTGATCTCGTGGGACCCTTGAATTTGAACCTAATATTCCAATTTTAGAGGGGTACTTTATATAAAGCACCTAGAATATTTTAAAACTTTTAAAAAAATGGCGCCAACAATTCTGACTAAATTTTGTTCTTGGATAGTCTGAAGGTCATTTAACAGAAAGGCGTAGGCTCATGTTGGTAAAAAACTTTATTTTTCGAAAATTGAAAAAATTCAAACATTTTTGGACATCTCCCCTACAACTTACAAATTATGAAGATACAATTTTTTAATAAAATGCGCTCATAAAAAACACGTCTTCAAATAAGGTCATGTTCAATTTTTCAAAATCATTAGAAATTTTGTGTCAAATATAGACATTTTTTTATTTTCTTTAAACCATTTTTCTTGAAAAACTGCCCAACGTTTTTTGATTAAATTGGGACTGAGATAGCATAAAGAAATCTTAAGAGCATAAGTGCAGATTTATATTCCTTCAATGCCTGATTTGCAAAAATATTAAAAATTTTTTAAAAATTCGGCGCCTTTCTACAACCACAATTGTGAAGATACAATTGTCTTTCTTAATGAAATATGCTCATCAATAACAGATATTCAAATAAGATCATGTTAAGTTGTTTGAAAATACGAGTAGTTTTTTCTATAATTTCGAGAAAAACATAATAGCCCGCTGCAAATTTACTGGGCTTTAGACATCTTGATGCGTCGTACATGCGTTGCAATTTTGTATATTATTTCTTTGTTCGTTTCTTTCATTCGACCATTTGTTATAAATACACATTAATCTTTTAGAAATTATATATTTGAAATACTTGAAAATGAAACTTACTAACTCTCAGAGGAATATCGACAATGTAGGTAATGCAACAATGGAATTCTTTTTCGGCCGCTTCGCGAATATCTGTAAATTCCGTGTCATTGTTGTGACTTGATGTGGCTGTATGAAAATGAGTTTAATTGTCAAACTTATGTTGAGATTGCATGAAAATATTTAGTTTTGCAATAAATGCAGTACCATTTGTAGTGATTAGAGTATTTTGAAAGGTTTTAGAATACTTTAATCTTTGCCCTCTGAAATGCATTTCTATGTTGTCCGGGGCACCAGACCTTTTTTTTCCAATATTAGTTTACACAAACGTTTGTATTATATTTTTATGTAGTTGATAATTTTACATAGTTCTGACAAACACTGCGAGGGACAGAGAACGGGTTCTTCTTGGCTGAATTGGACGTTTTCAAATAATAGCTAAGATGTAAGCAGCGCAAAAGTGCAATATTTCAATACTACGTAGCTGATTCCAATAACGTGAGAAAGTATGTGCTGTTTGTAGCACGATTAGTTTGTCTAAAAATCATATGAAAGGGATTCCATATCATCAGAATCGCACATACGGGCTTTGGTCGTTTCCTTCACGTGTTATACTATTAAGATTTTTAAACTAGAGTTAAAAAAAGAAAACTTTCATACAGTCACTCTCATAAATATTCGGTCACGTTATATTTCTTTAAATTTTATTTATCACAATAGATTTGAGTTATAATGCAATAGAACACGAAACAAAATAAACCAGCACAACTTGAAACCATAATAATGCACTCAATATTTATGAAATAAAATAAATAACCTGTTATTATAATTTTACAAAAAAACAATAACCTTAAGAGACCCTAAAAAAATAATAGGCCACGTAACATAAATAACACAAAAAAATCTTCACTTAGATATTTGCAATACAAAATTAAAAGTTCAGTACTTTGTACAGCCTCCTTTACTTTTATCACCTTCTCGAGTTTGCGGCATACTGCTGATGATATTCTTCAAATAACGTGGGTTAACTCCTCCCATTCTTCTTTCAGCCGGTCAGCTTAAATTTTTTACTGAAGTTGGCGGTCTCAGTCGCAATGATTCTTTCAATTTACCCCATACATTTTCAATGGGGTTAGGTCGGGTGATTGTGGTGGTGGTGTCTCCAAAACTTTTGGGCAGTTATAAAGCAGCCATTCCCTCACGATGTGTGCCTTATGTTTGGGATTCATTATCCTGATACAGTTTGAATGAATTCCAAATCCCAAGTTTTCGGCCGATGATGTAAATTGTTCCTCAGAAGGGTCAAGGAGTTTTCCTTCGTCATCATTTCATTAATAAAAAACTAATTCTCCTACGCCAGACGACGCAACACATCCCCACACCATCGCCTTCCTCCTCCGTGTTTGACTGTATACTGAATGTTCTTAGCTTTCAACTCTTCTCGAGGTTTGCGCCACACTAATGTTTTACCATCAGATCCAAAATCGTTGAATTTTGATTCATCCACGAATAACACGTTTTCCACCATGCACTGGCTTTGCTACATAAGCTTCGCGAATGCCAGTCTCCTTTTCTTATTGACCGCACTAATGTATGGTTTCCTTCTTGATCTTCTTCCACCGTACTCGTTCCTTCGCAGTGCTCTTCTAACAGTTTCTATCCCAACCTTTTCCCACACGCATCAAGCACTGCTGCTGGAATTTTAGGAGAATTTTTGGATTTTCTTTCACTTTTCGAACCATAAACCTTTCTTCTCGGTCGTTTTAGTTTTTTTGGTCTCCCTGTCTGCGGAATGGATTCAATTCTATCTTCATTCTTAAATCTTCGAACATATCACCAACAGTTGTTCTGCTTATGTTTAGCATCTTCGATATGTTGTTATGGGACTTACCCTTAGCGTGATTGAAAAATCACCAGCTGCCGTTCTTCGAAAGTTGTATTGTGCTTCCTTTTGCGCCTCATTACAATAACAAAAATGATTAATACGAGATATTATACAGTGTAGAACTGTCGAGCTATGCTCTAGGATGTCTAAAACGTTTCATGAGCTCTCGTTTGGTACGAGGAGAGGCAAGAAAGCGCGAGTTTCCCACGGTGACCGAATATTTTTGAGCCGCGTCCATTTAACGGTCGAATTTATTGATTTTTACACGGAAGGATAATGTAAACAGATGTAATGATGAATCCTATTTGTAAACTGTTGGTAAACATATATCATAGGTTCGTGTGACCACGTTCATGTGTTATACAATGGAGAAACAAAGCCGAGGGTTGTTGATCGTAACTAAGTTGT
>JAHLJT010003031.1:0-31425 GCA_031308135.1 Acheta domesticus | reverse complement strand
CTGCCCGTCCGCACTGCCCGTCCGCTGCCCGTCCGCACTGCCCGTCCGCACTGCCCGTCCGCACTGCCCGTCCGCCCTGCCCTCCGCACTGCCCGTCCGCACTGCCCGTCGTGAACTTGTAAACTCGTTCTCTGGGATCCGGATACCTAAAAAGTGGACAACTCATGTTCCCTTATGTAATAATAACATCTAATACATTATGTAATCAAAATCCGTTTTTGGGTTCTAGAAACTGAAAAATTGGTTTACGGAAAAAGTGTCTGTCCGTCTGAAACACTGGGTGCTTTGATATTCTCTAATCGATCTGGCCAAACTCAAGGTACTGCGAATTTGAAACGGATATTTTGTTTTTTGGGGGAACTTTACACACGACCTCAAAACTTTACAACAATTTGTCGAAAATGGATCCAAATTTTTGAAGTATTTTTTCTCGCGTAGAACAAAAGTCATTTAAAAATAATGTAAGTCTCATTTTTGTTAACTATCTAAATTTTCAAAAATTGCAAAATTTCAAAAAAAATTGGTTCCTTTCTACAAATATAATATTGGAGGTGATAATATTTCTTAATGAAATAGATTCTTCAATGTTAGGTCTTTAAATAAGGTAATGGACAAAATTTCGAAAATTATGTACCAACATTTCGAATATATGAGTAATTTTTGACGTAATTTTCCGTGAAAAATAGACAATTCTAAAAAGATGATTTTGTCAAAAAGACTTCATTTTCTTCTTTCTCCAAATTTCGCTATTACAGAAAAAAACTATGAATATATTTTTTTTTCTTTTTTAAGATCGGGAGTAACGCCAGGCTGTTGTTATTAGGATGGAATGTAGGAAAGCGAACGACCTAAGAAGTAATGGAGAGGTTTTGAAAGTTTATCTGTCAGAAAATGAAAGTGGTAAGGCAAGTTGTGTCAGAATAGCATTCACATTCAATTTGAATGGCTGGAGACCAGTGGGGAGTTTGGAGTATCATCCCCCCCCTGGTGGAAGATTCGTGGTTGAGGAATGTCCCTGCAAGCCGACGTGTAGGTTGGCACCAGATCTCACCATCCAGCGGGGGAAGATCCGTCACCTCTCTTGAAAAAATGCCCACTACTACTTACGGGACTATTGGCAGTGTACGAGTCCGGAAACACAAAATCATTAGTCAATCGACATTTCAATACTTGCATCATTAGGGAGGACTGGGTGGCTAGATGGCCCAGGGCATCAATTGATGTCACTGCAGTGTCGATGCGCTGCGATAAAACATGACCAAGAGGTCATGAGTTCGAGTCCTGTCTGTGTCAGTCCCGAATGTCTCAGTCCCGAATGTCTCAGTTCCGAATGTCTCAGTCCCGACTGTGTCAGTCCCGAATGTCTCAGTCCCGACTGTGTCAGTCCCGAATGTCTCAGTCCCGACTGTGTCAGTCCCGAATGTCTCAGTCCCGACTGTGTCAGTCCCGAATGTCCTCAGTCCCCGAATGTGTACCGACTACGCTAGTCCGAAATCAGACGCTGGAGGAGAATTCTAGCGGCGGCTGCTCTGTTCAGCAGTTTTTCGTGATTTCTCCGGCCAACGCCAGGCAAATGCCGGAGTAGTACTCTAAAAATCGGACCACGGAACGCGATATTTCCTTCCCTTCCTTGTCTTCCCCTCACTCATTACGTGCGCATTTCACTTACTACACTTGCTTTACTTACTACACTACATAACTACACTTGCGGGAAACCAGTCGGGAGCTTAGAGCTTGTCCCGGCTGGGGCGGTGCCCCGCTGCGCTGGTGGGAGTTAAACCTCGCAAGCCGGATGGTTGATCGGCGCCGCATCTCTCCATCGAGCGGGAGAAGATGACCGCCACCTCCCGCGATAAAACATGCACTACTCTTACGGGACTAATGCCCTTAGCAGTTGACGCGCCCGGAATCACTACTCAGTCATTAGGGAAGAGTGGCATCGTTGGGTGCTGGCTAGGGGCCTGGTAGCTTGATTGATTGATTGATTGATTCGTGTTTCCGGGCGCGTCAACTACTTTGGTCATTAGTCCCGTCAGTGTAGTGCGTGTTCCTCGGGATGTGGCGATGAACTTTTCCCCGCTGAATGGCGAGATCTGGCGTCGACCTATCGTCGACTACTGGGGGTTTCCCCTCAACCAAGTATCTCCCACCAGCGGGGCACCGCCCCAGCCGGGACAAGCTGTAAACTCCCGACCGGTCTCCCGGCATGTGTGGTAGTGTAGTGCATGTTAGTGTAAGTGTGTGTGTAAGAGGAGAGGATAGGACAAGGAGAGGAAGGAAAGATCGCGCGCAGTCCGTGGCCCGTTTGTTAGGGTACTGCTCCGGCATTCGCGTGGTGTTGATCGGAGAAACCACGGAAAACTACCGATCGAGCCGCAGCCGGCCGCTAGAATTCTCCTCCAGACAGCGACTGAATTCGACCTAGCTGACAAGCTAGTGTCGAAAATCCTGACCTAGGACCTCCCGGTCAGAGGGACTGCAGTGACATCAGGTTGATGCACTGAGCCATCTCTCCTGGTGCCTGGTGGGGAGCCGCGCGTTGGCAGACGGCCGTTCCGCCTCGCAGCGCTTCGCGCCGCCTCGCGCCGCGCGCTCCATCGACCGGCGACGCGCGCCGCCGCCCGCCCGCCCGCCCCCGCCGCGCAGTCTGCCCAGCCACCGAGAGCGACGGGACACACGCCGAGCGAAGGCTGGCGTTCTCTCGCTTCTGGACGTAAATGGAGCTCCGCTATGCGCACGTGTCGTTGAGCTCTCCTTTCCAGTGGCGTAGCGTCAGGGGACGCTGAGATGTTGAGCATCCCCCGTATATAATATTAATAAAGAACCCTAAATACTGCATTGATAATCTGACAAGTGGTCCGTTGAGCGAACAAGTTTTGTATTAATTTTTTAAGTTGATTTCCTATGATTGAATTCAGCGGGTTGTTGACGGTGGTCTGTGATTGGTTGGATGCTAAAATGCTTGTAGCGTGTGCCGCAAGATTGCGACGAGCAATGACGCATGCGCAGATGGCGAGGTTCCCCTTTCTGCGTCTTCCCGCAGCTCGTTTGTGCACGAGAGCGCAGCACACTTCAGGCGGTCAGTAAATTATCTCTCTCTCTCTCTCTCTCTCTCTCTCTCACTCGGGAGTCCCGTTTGGTCATGGGTACAAACTGTAGAAATAGTGCCTGTCTACTATTCTTAATTAATATCCAAGAAATTGAATTATCCCTTAAATAGATTACATATTATTTTAGTCTGCAATGTATAAATTAACAAGTGGTCTCATTGCAATTCGCGTATAAGAATTAAAGCTGAGCCATTGTATAATTTGCTTTCAAAACATCGGCAGTCCTGATTGCTGTGAGGATTTTGTGGGAAGCGCCTACACCGTCGTAAGCAATCGAGATCGTGGAAGTAGTTCCAGTGTATCTGCCTTGTGTTGCATTCGCCTGTTAGATGAAGTAGTTGATAGAGACATTTTGTGTGTTATTGTTGAGCATCCCCAAACGTGCGAGTCGCGCTACGCCACTGCTCCTTTCCCTAGTTATGCAAGGAGTAGGCCGGGGGTCGATTAATTGATTGGGGATCAACGGCTAAGGTGAATAGTCCGTAAGTATAGTGTAGGTTTTTGTTTCGGGAAGTAACTGTAATCTTTCCCCGTCGGATGATGAGATCGGGCGCGGAACTACCTGTTGACTTTCAGGAATTTTCCTCAACGACGTACCTCCATCCCACATGTGTGTCACCGCCACAGTCGGGTGAATCTCTGCGCTCCCAGCAAGCCGACGAGTAGATCTGCGCCAGATATCACCATCCAGCGGGGCGATCACCGCCACCTCCACTCTCTCGCCATGCGTTTGGTGCACGTGAGTGTAAGTGCGTATACGTATGCGTTGAGGAAAGGACAAGGAGAGGAAGGAAAGATCGCGCGCGATCCGTGGTCTGTATGTTAGGGTACTGCTCAGGCCCTGCTATTGATTGGATAAACCATATTATAGTTCTCCCACCATACTTTGCATATAGTTTTTATTATTTTTTTCTTCTTTTTTTGACGAAATGAATGAAGTCAATTCCGAGCGTGACCCTGAGGCACGGATCAGTCGCCGATCCTGAAAGGGGGGTGGAGGAAGTGTCCTCTTCTTCAAAACCTGTTTTGTTGTTAAAATTTTGATCAGGTTATGCAAAAGAAACTACCAAAAATACCACCATATCTAAAGATATCTTTCCGGAGTTAATATACATTTTTTTTAAATTTCACTTTAACAATTTAAATAATAAAAATAATAATTAAATAAATAATAATCAAACATATTTATGGAAGGCGAAGGGCGAACTGAAATTACCTCTATCTGCCCTGAAATATTTTATGGATCCGGTCCTCCAAAAATGTAATTTTCTATTTTTAATTCTTCTTTATAATCTCATTAATATAAATAACAGTCAGAAATTCGTTGTCTAATTACTACCTTTTGTGGAAAATCACTCACCCATGATCTTCCTTTAGACACATTACATACTACGTGATTAATATCATGATATATGATAGTCGTCTGGAGAACAAAACATAATTTAATATTGAGCTTTTATTTCATATATAATAAATTATTACATTTATTATTAAATTATTATGAATTTTAATATTTAATTTGTTTTAGATGAATATATACATTTCTGTTAAGTGCACTTTTTGAGTACCCCCAGAATTATTTCTTACAACACCGCTTTTGCACCTCGGGTGCAAAGGACAGTATGACAGCTGGCCCGGGAGCACAGCTGCTTGGCAAAAGCCGGATTAATCCGACCCTAAATGGCAAATACTTACACACACACACACACAACACACACACACACACACACACACACACACACCACACCACACACATACACACTTTCTCGTGTATTACTATCAATATCTTTTCACAATTGAGACAACACTAAATATGTTTTCGGGTTTTGAAGTATCATCGCAGGTTTTAGTATTAAATGAAGATATTAAACGTTATCACTCCCAGTTCGATCGTGCAAAACTGGAAATCGATACGTTCTGTACCTTTAAAATCTGCGCTTCAAGGCATCCGAAGGCGGTCTACGGATTTGAAGCCCGTAATCTACAACTCACATTTTCTTGCTCTCTACTTAATTTTTGAGGATAAAACGTTTCTGTGCATCCCTACATCGTGACACTGGTCGTCCAAAGAGACGTCCAAGTATTCGAATTCTATGTAGAATTAAATTGACTATTTTGTATTATATGCGATTGGATTGCACGGATATAATTGTAAGTCTCACTGTTATTAAACGCTAAGAAATATTAGAAGTTTTATTCTCACTCTTCCTGCTTTACATAATGTGGCTCAACTGTTCAAGGCCTGAACTTACAAACAGCGGAATTTCGCAAGGCTTGAGCTGGCCTTCCACAATAAGCCTAAAGCGGCCAATTCACAGGAAAACCATGTCCTGACGAGCCTGAAACGCGCCGTATGTAACTCTGTAGTGATCCTTTGTGTGAATAGTGAAGCAGATGGCAACGACGAAGGCAGATGGCAACGGCCCTGCGGTCGCCAGGGCTCTTTCTTGCAGTCGTCTTTTCATATCTCTAGAGCTAATGTATTACAGTGCACCTTGAAGTTATTCTCTATAATATTATTTTTTGGTCGTCCTACTTTTTTTATCGATAATTTTTCATTCAAAATATTTTTAGAAACGTATTATGCCTAGAGTAGTGGCCAAATAAATTTGCGTTCTTTATTAAATATATCTGAGGAGGAATATTTTTCCCGTCCTTTTTTTCGAAAACTATTTTTTAATAAGTTCAAACTTTAAAAATTTAACCGAAGAAAATATTGAACAATTTGCAAAAAAAAGATTGTTCTCGTTGAAATGAGTATTTACAATGAACATTAAAAGTTCATATTTAATCACCCCAATGCATACGAACATTCATCGCCTTCATAATTCACTCGAAATTTTGAAAGTTATCTTCAGATAATTGAAAGATTTTGCTGTCCTCAAAGAAAAAACAACTAAAAACCAACTAATTACAAAAAAAAATTATTTGCACTATCAGACCAAAGGACATGAAATAAAATAATATATTGTTCCGCTAAATACATATTCTTATGCAAAAATTCTATCTATTCCATTATTAAATCATTTAATCTGTGGTCATTGGATTTGAAAATAACGAAATGAAATTCTCAATGTTTTTTTTTATTTTCAAAAATCAGAGTTTTCTTTGTAAGGGCCCTCGTGATCCTTAAAATGAATTTGGTAGGATACATTTTTCACAAAAAAGGGGAGGGCTGTACAGTGGAGCAATCATGGATGAAGATTTCTGGCTCGATTATTTCAAACAAGTCTTTAAAAACATTTCTCATTTATTGTATGTCATTGGTGTTCCAAACAAATTGTCGTCCGTGGTATATTTGGTTTCCCTTTTTTTTTTTGTTTGTTTTCATATTTTCAACTCGTTTCCCTATTGCCTAACTGAATAATAACATCAAGGCATCAAATCTTGATCAAGTCAGAATGCGCTTTAAAACGTAAAAAGTAAAGAATATAGCATTATTTATTAGATCACGTTCTCTGACGGTTGATGATTCTTTGCTTTATGGGAGAATAGAAACAAGTGGCCTGCAGCAGCAATAATGCTCTTGAACAAAGCGACACAAAATGATTTTCTGAAAGAGAGCCCACACACTGCTCACGAACGACAAAGAAAATGCTCGCGTAGAGCACAGAAATACATTAAATATTTTATACTGATATAGATTTGTATTTATACAGGGCAACAATTCTTTACTTACTCTCAAGAATACTACAACGCAACATGCGGATAGTAAAAATTTAATGGGGTTTGCATGACGTCAGCTGGGCCGTAAGTGGTGAATATGATAATTCAGTCGGTACGCGCAGTATGAGAAAAGGTGGAATAACGTAATCACACATTTCTATTTTTTTGTGAAAGTTCAATCTGTTTCATTGCTTTTGGATTTTCCCCACGTTCTTGAGTATGTAACGAAATCATTCTAACTTCTCTCATAGCCGTAGGTTTGCTTAGTTTTCTCATTTTTTGTGGACATGCGAAGTCAGTAATATAGAAACAACATGGGTAGTGAAGGGCAGTTTTGTTAAAGACGAAGGGTAGATATTTCTCTCCAGACCTTGGGGAAACAGGTGGGGATTTATAGACGCAGTGGGCCGAAAACTTGCAGCTTCAAAATTAGATGGACGAAAATGAAAATACCACAGTTCACTCACTTTCGGTGTACACTGAATCAATTTAATGGTGCGTCTGTCTTCATGATCCGATGTAGTAATTATTGCAATAACATCTGTTTCTTCGTTCATTTTTAAACAAATAACTAAATAATTTGAATGGATATATGATTAAGTTGTGAATTGTAATTTTATAACATTGTATGATAATAATTTACAAAAGTCCTATGAAGTTTTTTATGCTTACTCCTTAATCCCACATTTTTTAAACATATGATGAGTCAACATATTTACACCACCAGAGAAAACTTTAAACATGGTTATTTGAAACTTAATTTTTGAAATAGAGCAGTGCAATATGCAGAACACGTACGTTGTAACAAGAGAGGTAGTTTTAGGACTATTTTACACCAACAAAGTCTGTCATCGTTCTTCTGTCTCATGTCGCAGTGCGTGGACAAGGTCTTGGGTGTCTGTTAATGAGAATGGTCGAATATTGTTGATTTTCGCCTGTCCAAAGGTGTTGTTACTCATCTGGCTGCAAAGAATGGTACGAAGTGTTCATACAGTACGTGTTTAATATCACTCTAATCCGCATCTAAGAGCTATAATGGGTTATTTCACCACGACGCCATCTCGGAAGACTGGTCGTTTTATTCCGGATCTCTACTGCTTGATTTTAAATTTCTAACGACTTAAAAGTGGATTGAATTTTTTTCAGAAATTCATGATTAATATTTCTATAGAAGTTCATGGTATAATATGGTAAGAAAATTGTGGGTAGCCCATTACCGCAATATCACTCCACGAGTCGCCACTGATCGAGGGAGCGATCTGTTGACCACAGGTTTGTGCACACAAATAATAGGGGGGAGGGTGCCCCACTAATAATTTCGAAAGACCTACGTAAAAACCAATTAATTTTCATAAATGCTGTAAATTCCTCGCTTCCATCCTTGAAAAACCCACCGAAACGACGCTTAGAAAGATGTTTTCCAACCTCGTAAATCGTTCAACAAAACTCAATTTTATTCGTTAATTGTAATATTAAATTTATAATATTATTTTCCTTGTATATTTTATTCCTTTCCTGGAAAACTATATCACATGTTTTGATTGATTGAATGGTGATTCCGGGGGCGGAATGACTGGGGTGATGAGGTCAGGACAAGGAAGGGGAAGGAAAGATCCCGCTAGGTCCGTGTCCCGTTTTGTAGGGTACTGCTCCTGCAATCGCCTGGGATTGATCAGAGAAAACACGGAAAACCATCGATCAGAGCAGCTGGCCGTTAGAATTCTCCTCCAGACAGCGACTGAATTCGACCCAGCTGACAAGCTAGTGTCGAAAATCCTGTCACCGTCGGGACTCGAATCCTAGTACATTTCTGGGGCCGTGCAGTGACATCAGTTGACGCCCTGAGCCAACTAAGCAGGTACGTAAAACGTAAATGAAAAAAGAGTCTAATGGAAAAGGGGTCGGGAGAGGACCCAAGAACCAGTGGCGGATTCCCGGGTGGGCATGCCCCTCCAAAAGACCTAGAGTTTTCGTTTGTTTGGCAAAATTGATTTAAATATTTATTTATTTTATTTAATTACGTAATTATTTTAAACATTAATACTGTATAATATATACAATAAGAAATAATATACAATATAATAACAAACGTGCTTTACGTAACAAAAATCTACGATGGACCCTCCAAAATGATCGGTTGGATCCGCCCCTGTCAAGAACGTAGGGCTTGTTTTGTTTTTTGTTGTTTCTGTGATATCTGCAAAAAAATAAAATACACTTCAGTACGCGAGAATGCATTCTGTTAGTAAATTAATTATAAATAATGTAGTGAAATATTGCCGCGGGGGAAAAGGAAAAGGGGATATTAATACCAATAGGAAGATCTATGGACACAGCTGCAGTACAATATTCTTTGTCATCGATAATACACACTTTCACAAAAAGGCACGGAAACATTTTTATTTCTCTTTTGTCCATATCTATCACATAATAGTTATGCTCTTGTTCGCTTCTATTTTGTCACACCCTGCAATGAGCCGGCCCATCTAACCTGTATCCCGCTCCCCGCCACCTGTATCATAACTAATCGGTCAGTATCAGTAGACGTGCCAGTCTCATTTAGCCGGTGGTGACCGCATGTAAAAAGATTTGCAAATGTAAGGTCTTGTTCTTCTTGTTCACTTCAGGGGTTAGGGAGATACCCTGTTCCGGCTTCATAACACCATCTCTGTCGTGGACGGCCAATGTCCCTTCTTCCCCTTGGTCTGTACCGAAAGGCATGTCGGGGGATCCTTTCGCGAGACATTCTTCCTAAGTGATCTGACCCCATCGTGATCTGTATTCATTTATTTTTTCATTAATAGAAAATATGTTAAGTTCCTGTCTTATATCTTCATTTTTTTTATTTTATCCACTAAGGTGGAGCGTTTTACTCTCCGTAATGTACAAATGCACCTACAAATGTAAGGTGTACGAGTGATAAGTGAACGCGAGATAATTTTGATTACGCAGCTCAGCAGTACGCTCCGAGGAAGGCCACAATACGTTGGCCGAAACGTCAGCCACCAAATCGACGACGCGGCTCATGAATTCCGGCCGCGGAAGCCTACGTAATCCCGGATAGCCTGGACAACGCGAGATAATTTCGCTTCCGGAGCCGCGGGCGCGGGCCCACTGTGCGCTGCCGCACGCGCCGTGCGGCAGAGCGCGCGCCGGTCGCCCGCCGCCTGGCCACCGGCTGGGGCGGGGACACCCACAGTCGCCCGCGCAGTGCTCGTCGGCGCAGCGCAGCGGGCGGAGGTTAGGCGGCGACGCAGCAGCCAACAAGGCGCTCCGCGGCTCTTGCCAGCGCAGCTCCCCGAGACAGCGGGCGAACGCCTGCGCTCCAGCACGCGCTCCGGTCGCTGGCGCAGGTGGCGCTGCTGTGCGGGCTGCGCGCGTCGCTTTTTTCTTCCCCTCCGCGCCGCACGTGCCGCACGCTCCCCCACGTGCCCCCTTCGCCGCGTTGCCCTCCTCGGGATCAGGAACGTCAATCGCGTTAGCGCGCTGGTACGGCCTTCACGCTCACGTGGGGGGCGGCTCGCTATATATACGCGGGGGCGCCGCGCGCCCGCGACGCGACGGCGAGAGGCCGACGTCCCGGAGGCATCGGGGCTCCGGTAGACCTTTAGCCCTAAGGTGACGGAACCCTCGCCCCCCTGGGGACCGTCCGGCTTGCCCGTCGCCACCCGCCGAGGACAACCCTCTACTGGACCGCTTGCGGAACATGCTGGCTCGGTGGACACGGAGCGGTTGCGCGAGCGCCAGCTGAAGAGCGACCCGAGCCGTTGTTGTTGCTGTTGCTGGTTCCGCGGTGGGGAATGCCGGAAGCCTGGAGCCAGTGACGGTGGGCATCGCGCGAGGACCGTTGACAGCTAGCGGCCGCCGCAGCCGGCGGGACAGGGAGCGCGGCGCCGGGATGGGCTTCGCGGGCTGGCGCGTGCTGGTGCTGGTGCTGGCGGCGTGGGTGTGCACGGCCGGGGCGCGGGCGGCGGCGGCGGCGGCCGCGGCCGGCGACTGGCGGTACGGCGGCGGCGCCGGCGGCGGCGGCGGCACGGCGGCGGCGGCGGCCACGGCGACCGCGCCCTCCGGCCTGCCCGACGGCGCCGGGCCCTACGAGACGCAGGCGCTGCTCAACGTGACGTTCCTGGACCGGCGCGGCGTGTGGCGCTGGGAGGCCGCGGGCGAGCCCGGGCTGTTCGCGCGCGGGCGCGTGGGCGGCGCCGCGGGGCTGCTGGTGCCGCTGCTGGCCGCCGGGCCCGGCGGGGGCGCCGCGTGCTCCCCCAACGTGACGGCGGCGCGCGGCGTGCCCCCCGGCGAGCCCTGGATCGCCCTGGTGCAGCGAGGCGGCTGCAACTACGACGTCAAGGTGGAGAACGCCTGGCTGCTCAACGCGTCCGCCGTCGTCATCTACAACAACGACGACTCGCCCGCGCTGCAGAAGATGCCGCTCGAGAAGCGTGAGTATATTGCCTTTGTGTTTACCTGTCTGTGACGAGGAAGGACGGTGCTGTCAGTCGCTGAGGACTCTTCTTCCGGTCCATTACTTTCGCTGCGTGGAACCAGACCCCCCTGATTTCAGCGTGGAAGTGAAATAGGCACCAAACATTTACTCTGCTTATATTAATTTGCCCTACTTATATTTATTTATTATCTGTCAGTGCCGAGGAACGACGATTGTGTCAGTTCCTGAGGACTCTTCTTTAGGTCCATTACTTTTGCTGCGTGGAACCTGACCCCCTGATTTCAGCGTGGAAGTGATGAAATAGGCATCAGAAATTTACTCTGCAGATATTTATTTATTGCCTGTCAGTGCCGAGGAACGAGGCTTGTCAGTCGCTAAAGACTCTTCTTCCATTCCATTAGTTTTACTGCATGGAACTAGACTACCTGTTTTCAGCGTGGGAGTGAGATAGGCACCAGAAATTTACTCTGCAGCTTTTTTTATTACCATCTTTTCATCTGGCTGTGAGGAGGGAAAGAGGGTTATATTCTTCACCGTGGGGTTTCCGATTTTTTTCTGATCACATTCAAACCAATCAGGGGATTTTGATAAATGAGAGTCCAAACAATATATTCGTGGGCCTGAAAAGGCTGTCCAACATTATTTGCTTTAATTTTTCGTTTTCACTCTGTACTGTAATGTGTGCAATAATTAGAACCATCAAATATTGAACGCATTTATTACGATAATAATGAAGCTACATTGTTTATAAATGTTTCTTGTCCAAGGAAAAAAGTGATAAAAAACAAATAAAGCGTAATAACTGTAATAAAATGTATAAACGTGGTTGGCAATACATGAAAATTGCACTATCATAGGTTAATGACTTATAGAGTTGTTTTTAGACTGAATTGAATTTTTTCTTGATTTATTGTTTGTTTGAAATACCTGCCTTTTGGGTCCAATCGCAGCACTTCCAGATGTGTGCCTCGGCCCGCGTCAACGACTTCTAGTATTTCTTCCAGACGGGAATCGTTAATAGTTCATCGTATGAATCACAGATTTCCGTTTTATTTTCATAGAAGCCAACGTTTTAAGTATTCTGTTTACCTGCCAGTTACTAGTTCTCGTTAGAGAGAAAAAGGAGCAGGAGACGATGATTGCGAGTTTTGGTGTTAGATGGTGGTATTAGAAATAAAGATACCTGGGAATAAATAAATAGTAAAAACACCTAGAAAATTGAATGATTGAAAAAAACAACAACAAAAGTTTGATTCAAAATCTTATTGTTCAGAATTTAACTTTTTCCTGAAAGCTCTCTTAT
The DNA here is from genome assembly GCA_031308135.1 of Acheta domesticus. Taxonomy (NCBI): domain Eukaryota; kingdom Metazoa; phylum Arthropoda; class Insecta; order Orthoptera; family Gryllidae; genus Acheta; species Acheta domesticus. Next base: position 18,902 of record JAHLJT010003031.1, on the reverse strand, counting down.
TGCTATTCTCAAACGTTTTCTGTCGCTATATTATGAATTCGAAATGACAAAAATATTACGAAGAAACCCAAGTTCCTTCGTTGTGTTGAAACAAATTTCTAGCATAGATATGTTTTATGTTAAATTCTAAACTATCTACATGCGTACTTTGGAAAAAGCTATCAGTTAGAGGATAATGCTTTAATTATTCTGATTTAAGTTTCAATTTAATGAACAATTTTGAAGTTAATCACTACAATTAATAAACAAATATAATTAACTTTTAAAAAAAACTTAAATACAGTCTTCATTTTTTTACAATGTTGTAATTATTTCATAAAGCGTTCATTATACTATAGCAGTGCGAAAAGATACGACGGGTTAAATGAAATGGAAAACGTGAGTCAAAGCGGAAGCAGAGAAAAACAAATCACGCAAATATTACGCGAGTGCGTGAACAAGTTATAAAAGAGCTTTCAAGATGGAACGAGGAAGCCGACATAATCGCTCGCCTCTTGTGTAAACTCGGTGATATTGCTCGTTCTTACGCCCTGTTGACATCGAGCGGCGGCAAATTGCAGCGCCCGGGCCGCCGACGACAACACGTCGGGGGCAATCGAAGGATGGGGAGCGTGTCATAATGGCACGGCGACTGCAGCGCGGTGAGGTGCGATACGGCGGTCGGGCGAAGCGGGGAGCGAGGCGGGTAATGAGGCAACGGCCCGGCGCCATGCCGCGAGAGAAAGCCAGACCCCCGACCAACCAGCCGCCCGCCACGGCAACGGCGGCGCAACGCACCTCCGCCACGCCACGCCACTCTGCGCCACGCCACGCCACAGTGCGCCGCACGGCGCCGCGCCGCTGATGAAAGTTGTTTTGTAGGAAGTCGTCATGCTCCTGACCTTGCCTGGCGATGGCCGTCGCGTCGCCCCGCGCCCCGCCGGCAGCTCCGCAGAGACAGAGGTCGCCCTCGTACGCAAAGAGTTCCGGGTAGCCCCTCGCAACTGGACGCGAGTCCGTTCGCGATACGCCACGCGATCGTGTGTGCGCTTTGCCGTTGGAGGTCGCCGGAACAAAGGAGCAGCGCCAGTCGCGAGGGATTATTTTGGCAACAGACGATAGTCGGCGATGTGATTCGGAAGGAAGTGCGATGAGGAAGAAAGTATACAACAGGTGTAGTTATTTGTACACAAAACGAAACTGTTGTTAAACAAAACATAAAAGCTAGCTTCCTCTGCACGTATTTGCTGCAGTGCAAGTACACTGAAAGCTGGAAATTCTGTGATTTGTTGACCAAAGAAATGAGATCAGGGAATATAATGTTGGAACATTAACAGTTATTTCAAACAGAAAGAGAATGTAATTTAACACTAATCAAAAATAAGATCATTGAAGTTGTATTAAATCCAATTTGTATGCTCGGAAATGTGAATATTCAACATCAATACCTTTAAAATATTTAGTTGATTATTTTGAAGTGTGAGATGTTAAAACTCTTTGATTTTTGCTGTTTTCGTCAATATCATTTGAAAGATCAACAATAAGTTTGATTTTTAATTCTGTTGTTAAGTTTCCTAATATTAAACCTGCCTTCCTCTCGAGCTTCAATGTGCAGGCTTCCAATAAAAACTTCCAAAAAGAGAACACCAAATTCACTTTATTTTTTTTATTGCTTCTGTGAAAATAACTTAATATAAAGCTTGACGAACCTCTGTTAATTTGATTTTATCAATCATTTAAACTGAAAAACGAATTGTTAAAATTTTATGAAATTTAAAAGAAAATATGCTTGATAAAAATGGGAATTGTCGATTTGTAAGGCAGTTCATCTGCTTTTCATTTTCTCGGTTTTCGACGTATTTTGTAATGGGGTCGCAGTTCCTGTTTGTTGTTTTTTTTTCAATTGTCCCTGCTCTGGTAATATCTTCACTCGCAGTCTTAAAATTTCATTCAGCCTTATCATCTGGCCTTTTTTCCTTTCTCCTTCCCACTCACTGGAGGCCACTCGTAGACTATTGTACTATCGCAATAAATCATGTCTGATTTCCCCTCTCCTTTGTTTCCTAGTGCCACGTTGGGCGCATACTCCTGTTTCTATGTTCATAGTCTTTTTCTTACGCTACAGCTGCTTGGTACTCTCTTTATCATGACTTTGACGCAAAGAGGTCAAATGTCTGGGTCTTATTTACATGTGTATTTTTTGTGTATTTCGGATGCGAATGTGGAACTCCTTGACTTGTTCGTAATTCTTGTACGTAAACTGTGTGTTCTAGTGCTAGACAACTTGTAATATATGATTTTCGTGGAATAACTCCCGAAACTATGAAATGCGTGTTGTTCCAGGTCATTTCTTAATATGTTCAGAAAATTATGTAAATGTGTTGCTTCAGGCATAATACTTGGTTGAACAATAGCGAATTCTAGTTCGTGTATTTTTTTGGTCAGTCATGTAACAGAAAACTGCCAGGTCATTTGCTGCACATAATATAGAATGACACTTGATGATTTCGATCAATCTATAAAATATGTACCATGGTATTTTTTGATCATATTGTTACAGAAATCTTTGAGAAATGTGCTATACTAAAATCATTTAGATATGACAATTGTAATGTCATACCAGAACAATACTACCTGCAAGCAAACCGAAAATCTTACAAATAAATCCATGATTTAAAATTAAAAAGATTCCTTCAATCGTATCTTCATCATTAGTACTTCAGTAAAGTAATAGTAAAGGTTTGGCAACGTAAATGAACCTTGTCCGTGTCTACGTATCCCTTGCATTGTCGTTCCAAGGATTGTCTGTAGTTATGCTCTTACCACTGTGACTATGGTCCGATTAAAATAAGTTGGTGATTGACAGTTGTGCTTCTGAAGCTGTAGCTTCATACAATACGAGGGTATGATTTGCTTATTTTAATGAGTATTTTTTTCAATTGTTTACTTTCGTGTCCCGGGAGCACATGCTCAGTGGTACGCAAACTGTCAACATCGCTCCCTTCCATTAGCAACTGTCAATCACCAACTTATTTTAATCGGACCATAAGATGATTCCCTTCAGCTGTCTGTGTTCGTTCCCAAATTCCCATTATATTTTGGCTAGTTGCTCCCAAATATCCACTAGGTTTTTGCTAATACACAAAGTAGTTTGTATAGAGCATATATAGGACGAAATACGATTTTTTCTCCTAGGGCTTTTTTTCAAGCGGACAGCTGCAAACCTTTACGTCCCGATAGGACGCATACTCACTAGACACCAACACACGTGAAGGCTCCTCTGATCTGGAGTCAGCAGAACGCGAGGCCCTCCGCGACAACACGTACACGAGAGTCAAGGGACAAACAACCTTACCCAAGGCTGGTCTCAAACCTGCGACCAACTAATAGTTTTAAATAGAGCACCCAAAGGTTCGTGAATTCTGCCTATTCGTTTTGAAAAAGTAAAGAACGTTTGCGAGCCTCCGCCTTTTCTCAAACTCAAGCACTGACGCCTCGCAACGGTTGGTGGAGTACGGAAGCGGGCAGACACGAAGGCAAGGAGTTGCACCCAAACATTTAGATAGCGCCCTCGGCCATTACAGTTAAAGCTATCGTTGAATGACTCTTGAAGTGCGGTGTACGAATACAACATCCTAGAATGCTGATGCAAATACTTACTCCGAGAACGTACTGACGGAAATGTATGCTTGTTGCTCATTTAGTGATGAAAAGTTCAGCAATTTCCGCTTCCTGTACTTGCATGTTAGTTGATAATTGAGAAAAAATTGTTTAAAAATAACATAAAGGCAAGGGGTGGAATACATAGAATTATGTGCTGGATGCAATGAAATATAACCTTAAAACGAACAAAGATTATTTATAGTTATTAGAAACTTTAAGAACTAAACCTCACTCAAATTTTTGATATTCGTTTAATATTTTTCTGTTATCTCCGCTTCCTGGTTGTTATTATTCTCTTGGTCGCCGTAATAAACTATCTTCTTGCGATTTATTTTTCCACAGCTGCAGTTTGCGTACTTGCTTTCAACTTAGTTGTTGAGGGCAGTTTCTTGACATTACTCTACAGCTGGTGTTCTTTGTTTTCTCGAACCATTCAGGCAAACGGTAGAGTAGTACGACAAATTTGCCGTGAACTGACCTCCTTTCAAATCGTGCTATAACGGCAAGCACCGGGCGTAAATCTGGTCGTCTCAGTTTTATTGCTTGTGTGATAAGCGCCAGCTGCAATTAGATGAGCTTACGATCGACATCGTTCATTGGATGTAGTGCAGCGAGGTATCTCGTTCGGAGTATTCGCGCTGCTATGCCAATGCAGGTCTACCATATTGTATTACTCACTTCAGCTCCTTCGGACCAATTGAGAAAATTATTTTTGCGAGTAATTTACAGCTCTTGCGACCATCTCTCGCATCCTAATCTCTACACTCCCTATCATTCCAGTCATTCTCTTCTTGACCTCTTCTTTTCATATCTTTAAAAATCTAATTCCTTCTTTCCTCTCTGGGTCTTTTTCTTCTCAGAAGAAAACATTTCTGGGTCATCTCGCATAATCACGTGACCAAACCATCAGATCAACAGAGAATGTCCTAAATATTCAGGTCATTCGTTATTATTAACGAGACGGGGGAGACAGCCAATCATGTATTACGACTAGGATTGCCCTACACAAACATCAAGCTCGAGGCGGAAATCGGATCCACGAATTCACTCTTCGAACTGATGGGGTTATGGTGCTCTTGGCTTACGGACCGTTCACAATGAAAAACATTAATGTAGATGTGATGACATAAACCATGTACATTGACGTGCATTTGAACGTTCATTACAATTATCTTTAACATAAATGTGAAGACAGTCTCTTAACATTTTAAATAATACATCGATATAATACCATATTAAGAAATTTTGTAAACATTCGTACGTAAGTAAATAAATTGATGCGATCATGCTACGGCAATAAAATGGCATGCGATGAATGATTCTAAGCGATGTTATAATTTCAAGAGCAATGATGTCAATTTACTCTTCTACGAACGTCATAGGCTTCTGTCTAACGAAAACCAGATGTTCTTGTGATGTTGTTACGGTATGCGATATGTGTTTGTTACGCCGTTATCCTAAACATGAAAGCTTAGTCTGAACTTTCACAGTCTTCGTTTCATGTTTTATTGTCATGTTCTCACGTTCAGTTCTGAATGGATCTATCGAACAAAATGGCACCAAGTTTTTACCCTCACCTGACATTTATTTTTCCATTTTATCATGAATGGACTTTTAGAAACTGCGGATTCTTGGGTTGTTTCGGTGCATTTTATATTGTATATAACTTTTACCTGCATCACTTTACAGTAGAAATCATGATCCTCTACTTCGGCAAAACTAGTGGTCTTTCATAATAAATTTCGTTCAGCTCCCCGGAAAACTAGTTGCTGGCTAAAAAGCACACCCTTTTATTGGATAATATAGTACATTTCGAATGGTTGCAGGTATTTGTGATGCTGCATGATGAAGATATATAAATATTAAGGCATATAATCAGGGGCGTAGCGTCCATGGATGTGGGTGATGTGTTACATACCCTGACAATATCAGCTATTTTATTTTAAAATGATTGTAAATTGTCAATTTGTTATTTTCTTTTTCTACTACGAAATATTTCATTATATTTCAAACATTGCGCCATTGAGAACTCGATTCTTCACAAGGATGAACGAATCATTCTGAAATGCCGCCTAGCCTGGGCTGTGAATCAGATGCACCGTGACCCGTTACATCCAGGGTGCCTACCGTGGTGCCTACGAAAAAGCGAAACTTTACGAAACTTCATTGTTCTCTTCGGTGTTTCTAAAAGAACAAGGATAATTAATGAACATTGTCCCTTTATTTAAGTTTTATCACCTTATTTTAATGCATTCAGCAACTAAATATTTGCAGTCAATTTAGGTTAGGGATCGTGCTGGTTGAATGCACAAGGGTATGTAACTGTGCAATACACATCTGTGCCCTGGAATGGCTTGCACCACGCGATCCAAAGTGGCTACATAATTATGGAGTCGTATTTTTGTGCACAAATTATAGCACGTGAGAAACAGTTAAAAATATTTGTACAAAATATGAGGGGATAGAATTTTATTTAAACAGTCAACACAGGCTATGTTGAGCAATACAACGGTGGTATAATGGGAAAATAGGGAAATTCTGCCACACTTCATTCGAGTTGTATTTTCTAGCCATAGTGAAAAGAGGGGATCATCAAATAGAGAAAATTTCATGTAATATATAAGTGAAATAGTGAAATATAAAACTGACAAGGATGATATGAAAATTCCAGTGTTTCGTGCAATTTCACCAGAAATTCAGATTCATTGAATTTCAAGTGTAAGCATGGTAATGTCCCATGAAATTAAAAATCAAATTTCTAAAGCCTCGTTTGTCTCCCACATACTGGATGAAACTTTTGATGTAAGCAGCAAAAAGGACAACTGTCAACTGCTTTTCATTACGTGTCTGTAAATTGATTGATTTCCTCTTTCCTATTATATTTTCATTATAGATCATTGTTTTCCATTTTATAAATTATGCCAATTCCATTGGGTTCGAAATGATATGAATTGGACAATTTTGAAAATCATTGGATTTGATAGTACTCTTTTTATTAATGTATGAGGACACACATTTATATTTTGCTAGGTAGTGAACATAAGTCAACTTTTTCTTACTTTCAACCAGTAAACTACATGAAGTACGTGAGCCATTATTACTTTTACTGGATCAGTTTTTATTTTAAATATAGAAATTATTTGTGTGCTCTAATTGATCAAAATGACAGAAATGGTATTGGTGAATGAGAAATATTTAAATTATAATTAAAGTTTTAAATTATTTTCTCATTTCTCGAGTTACATACCCTAAGTCGAAACTCAGGCTACGCCACTGCATATAATTCAGGTTAATATTTATTTTTCTCATCACACATGTCGCAAACTAGTCGTAACGTATCAAATTCTGATAGTCAAGGTAAAGCTGACAGTCTTGGTAAATGGCTTCGTAAAGTAGAACAGAAGTATAATGAGTATCTGCCAACTTCATAATCTGACCATTTTGGAAATGTTTAATTATGGTTACATTATAATATTTCTAGTATTGATTCAAAGCAGAAGAAAAGTATTTGGCTGTAATTATATTGTGAATGATGTAGATTTGAACCTACAATGATGTGACAAATGCGATTATAACTTACGTTGATGAGAGAAATTTGTGAAATCTAAAGTAGTATATAATTTTATATTTTCTTACCAGAAAACTTTCTCATATCAATATTACGGATTTTGTAATTGGAGAATAAGATGACAAAGATTTACAATGCAAAAACCCTTTATGTGGATTCTAGTTACTTTATTATTTTATTCCAGTTGCATCTGCAATTATGTATTATTGAGAGTGTCGGAATATCAGTAATGGAATAATAATTGTTTTCAGTATGTTCTGACAAAGCCCGCATTTCGTCTTGCGTAAATTCACATGATGCCGCAGTCAGAGCCCCCTCTTCGCAACCCATAGCTGTTATCTAGCGGGTTCACTTGGGGCCTTGTGATAATCAGACTCTTCAAACCCTTTATTTACTTTAGAGATCAAATGTCACTTGGAAGGGGAGACGAGGATAAGATTTACCTCTCATCAACTGCAACTGTGGCTGTGTCGTCAGTGTGACATCTTACATTTTGCTATCTTCCACACATTTAGTATTATTATGTAGATTGTGTTCACTGAATGCTTTTTGTTGCACAGCTATGATACACTTGATTATGATACACTTGATTATGTTTTAAGACAAAAAAAAATTAAATGTCGGTATTACGAAGTGAAGTGCGAAGTACTCTTAGTCTAACTGCTATTTTGGTTTCACTAATTCAATAGTTGACATATTAATAGTCATATTAATTTACTAATTATTAAAATATTATCATTTCCTTTCAATTTATGTGATAAAAATAGTCCTATTAAGAAAAATATGTGAAATATGCTTTTAAGGCGCTGCGTCGGTTAAATATATGTCACCAATCACAATGCTGAAACATTCGAACAAAATTTAGAGCTTCATAGCTCTGAATTTATCCCTACCCAAATCCATCCAGAACCAAGTGCGTCATCGGTCAATAGATAAAATTATGGCCAAGTGCAAACGAAGAACGTTTGGTGCATATCAGTAGGTCAATCCTATCTACGTGATAATCGGACTGTTGAAGTTACATCCCTTTCTCCGTAGATAAAATAATTTCCTGCCCGTGACATCAAAACAGTTAAGACTTGTTGAGAGATCTATCAGCTATTTTATTTATTCCAATGGTATAAGGGGAACGCTGCGGTGTTCAAATGCCCAGCATTTGTAATTCCAATAAACCTAAATTTTTGGAATATGTTGGTCCTTGTTAGAAATACCCATTGAAATCCACATTGAAAAATGTGCAAATATTGGAACTTTAATATTACAATTATTTTATTTAAATACTTCTATTTGAGGATCATTGTAATAATTGGCAACAGATCACAGTTTTAACTCGATTAGAAATTGAGTTTTGAATAGGTCATATGACTGAATTTATCCCTTTTTGGTGTGACATTTATAATGCTTTAGTTATTTAAATCAACATAATATTAATTGTTTAGGCAAGTATTGATGTTCGTTCAGAAAATTTTAAATAGATTAAAATTTCGCCTCAAGCTTAATTAATATTTTAATTTTAAGTTCATTTAACTTATTTATCGTAAAGAGGAAAAAAAAGTGTGTGACGCCTGAGGGAGAATTATCATCTGCGCACGTTTTCTTGATCTTCAGAATCGCAATCCACTGTTTTACTACTGATTTATCAACAATAGTAACGAGAGTGGTTTGGACCATTTGAAAACTAGAAATGTTTGCTCCTTACCAATAGGGCTCTTATTTGCTGAAGCGAACGAACTACAGATTGGACTTCACCGTGTTGCTGACGAAATAACGGTGCCCCTGCCCTACTCCTCTCGCAGCCAAAAAAAAGAGAGCTCAACAAAACTTGCTCAAGAACGTGCGCAATTAAAACGAATTGAAGGGGTCGAGGGAAAATTGTGCTAAACCACTTTTCTGACATTTTTGTCAGAGAGACTAAACTCAAAATAATTTTGTAAATACAGACCGACACACTTCTTCACACTTCTTGCTGTTTTCTAAACACTGTAGTTCTATGAACAAGGCTGTGCCAAATTTGGATTATGTTTTATTTTGTGTTTTTTTAGACTTTTTTTATGAAGATCAGAGCTTAATTTCTGGCGGACCGCGACGGAACGCCTTTCCGGCACCTCCGCAGTAATTATTAAATTATATTATAAATATACAACTATTTTTATTAATTTAATAAGATTGTGGGAGGCGTTCCGGGACCTAAAATTTTATAAATCAAGCACTGATTAAGATGATCATTTTTTAAATTAGTGCTAGCACTATCTGCCCCTGTTCTTTTCAGTGCAGTCAACAGAAATGTTGGTCTGATGTTTCACAAAGTACTATTTCTTTGTCAGAACCCAAGACGCGTCAGGCAGCCCCTGAGTGCTTAGGTTGCACTGCTGGGAGATGCGCAACGTTATCCTCTTCTTCGTGAATCACAGGCTTCCTGCGTAGTACAATACCCTCTGCTCTGGTATAGCATGCCGTCGCGGAGGCCTCATCAGTGCGGGGCGGCGCGCTTCGTTGTCTTCAAACGACGCCGTCACAGTTCCCCCCTCCACCACGCCGCTCCCCGCCCCTCCTCCCTCTTCCCTTCCCCTCCGCCAAAGCGTTCGTCGCGTGTTTATCTGGAGATCCAGCTCCGCGCGGACGTTTCGGCCGACGAAGTTGAATGTTTGCAACTCTCTGGCTTGCAAGCGGAAGGCGGAGTTAACCGGAAGTTAATGCTCTCTGGGACTGAAATTCTATTTTGGGTGTTTCTTTTTCCGAGTGAGGTAGTTCAACATTTTAGTGTGTCGAGTTTCTCGGGACGTTTCAGTGGCATGTTGGAAGAGGGATGCAAGCTTTTGTAACTCGACGTACGTGCTGTATGAGATGGCGCTGGAGAAGCCTTGGAATTCTTGATTTTTCACTTTTTCCTAGTGATTGCTTCGATCGAGTCTTCCTTGGCGCAACAGTTAGCGTATTGGATTGTTATACAGAATAGTTTGCGGGTTCTAACCCTGTCTACATCATGGTTTACGCGAAAATTCATCATACATCACCCTTTGAAAGAGAAGTGAAGCATTCCCTTGTCACTTTCATATATAATAAAAGATCATAAAATGTTAATATTGCTTCTGAACACATGCTTAAACAGTTTATCATGCCAGTCGTTAACAATTAAACGGCATAGGGTGGGGTTAGACCAGTTTTCAATCACGCAGTCATCGTATCCACGGGCGTCACTCCCCACTGATATTTTCAATATATCCAATACTTTACTTCCAATTTCATTCATAACTGAGGGTAGTTTCAGAGTAACATATTTTTGTGATATTTAAACTGTGAAACGATGACACTGTGTACACAAACATCATTTGGCGTCCTTCATTAATCAAAAAGTAAGAAATGAATGGGAAAGGAACGTTATGAAGATACTTCCGAACTGGCGGGTAAATATATGAATCCGATTTCCCTGCGAGCCTGCGTTTTCGTTGTTACCTTCATAGCTATAAAGAGGGCCAATTAATACAATGACATGTCTACCGCTCTTTCGCTCGCCACCTACGTGTTTCCTAAGTTTATTCTTAGAGTATTTTTTGAATTCATGAAGAGCTTCGACTTCACTTGACATTTTTTAATCTAACACGTGCACTGGTTAACTTCAGTAAAAATGTTGCCATGGCTTCAATTAATATTCTGTGGAAGTTTACACTTCTTTTGAAGTCCTCCCAAATTTTAAGTGCCGTTAGATATAATACTTAATAGTTCCGCGAAAAGTTGTAAACAAATTAATGAATGAAATACGGATTGAAGAAAATGTGTAATTGACTGCTCGACGATAGTATGAATTTATTAAAACCCCCTCACTGCAGTGCCTTTGACCGGGAGGTCCTAAGGTTGAATCCCAACGGTTGGCAGGATTTTCGACACTATGGTCTGATTAAAATGAGTTGGTGATTGACAGTTCTACTTCTGAAGCTGTAGGTTCATACGATGAGTGTATGATTTGGTCACTTTAATAAGTATTTATTTAAAGTGTTTATTTTCGTGTCCCGGGAACACGTGCTCAGTGGTACGCAAAGTGTCAATGTTCCTCCCTTCCATTCCCAACTGTCAATCACCAACTTATTTTAATCGAACCGTAGCTAGACAATTCGGTTGAATTCAGTCGCTGTCTGGAGGAGAATTCTAGCGGCCGGCTGTTCTGATCGGTAGTTTTCCGTGGTTTCTCCGATCAACACCAGGGGAATAGCGGAGTAGATCCCTAACAAATGGGCCACCCACGCGCGATCTTCCCTTCCTCTTCCTTCTCCAATCCTCACCCTTTACTTTCACACTCCCCATGCGCTACACTACATACATGTCGAGAGACCAGTCGGGAGCTTAGAGCTTTTCTCGGCTGGGGCGACGCCTCGCTGATGGGAGATGGTTGGGGAAAATCCCCACAAAAAAAAAAAAAACAACCTAGGTTTGCTCCGGTTCTCGGTAACCAGCGGGGGAAGGTCACCGCCTCCTCCCACATTAGAAACGTGCATTACACTTGCGGAACTAATGACCTTATGGCCTGGAATCACTAATCAATCAATCAATAAAACCCCGTGCACGTTATGCGTATAGGAACTACCAATATTTTGAACGTGTTGTAAAGACATCGAAGTAAAGCATTTCTTAGTCTGAGAAGAGACATTTGACTAACCCCTCGGTAATTTTGGAGAGAAATGTGTATACCGCAGCTTATGAGATTCTCTCACATATGTCAGTGTTCGTGAAACGGCCTCCGCATGCGTGGCAAAACGAGTCAGGCGCACAGTTATGCCTACAGAGAGCGTGTACAGATAGCTGTAATATTAATTTTGCTCGCAGGTGCTTCCGGCTGGATCGACAAACACTTCTCAGTGGATTCAGTACGTGAGGAGAACCTCGAAATTTCTGAGCGTTCTCGATACTCTAATTTGCTTTCATTGTATTTTGGCAGGACAGGATCATTGTAGAGGCGCCTGTGGCACTTCCCAGTGTGTCACCTGCCTACAAAGGACCCTTGTTAATTGTTTCTGCAAAAATATATTTTCATCACATCTTTTCAGTCTGTGGTCAACGCTAGCGCCTAAACGCATCCAGACGCTTTTCTCCAAAACTGAAATTCCCGATCGGCGTGGGAGAATTCAGGTCCTGAGTTTTTGAAACGGAAATTTCGAATTTTATAGCTACTTTACACTGACCCTCAAACACATTTTCAAAATTTTCTCAAATATGGCTCAAAATTGTTTGATTAAGCGTGTTTTACTCCGATAACCTAAGGACGCTCAAAAATGGCGCAGGACTCTTTTTCGTTCAAATCTATATTTTCGAAAATGGCAAAAGTGATCAAAAATAGTTCAAAATTTTTTCGGCGTTTTCCCCAAATTACATTATTATAATAAAGATTTTTTCCTTCATGAAATCTATTCTTCGATGAGAGATCTTGAAACAAGCTCCTATACAATTTTTCAAAGTTATGAGTAATTTTCGCGTACTTTTACATGAAATATAGGAAATATGAAAAAAATATTTTCCCAAAAAACAGCTCCAATAATTGTATTTAAATTTTTTCCTCGGATAGAGGATTAGTCGCTTAAAACATTGCGCAAGACACATTTTGGGTAAAGTACGTGTATTTTCGAAAATTGCAAACAAAAATTAATACAGCAAAACTACAATGTAGATCATAGAGATTTTTCCTTAATGAAATAGGTTCTTTTAAACTTGAAATAATGTAAATGAAAATCTCGAAAGTTTTGAAAATAAGCAAATGCAAATGTTCAACTTCTTTCAAGCATCGGCAAGGTAGTTTAATTATGAGGTTGGTAGTGACATTTTAACTCCAATGATTTGAGTTCAAATCCAAGCATGGAGAAAGAAATCCTTTGCTGGTTGCAGTTCAGTAAAAATATTCTTTGTGTATTCAATATAGATCACCTCGAGGTAATTACGAGCAGAAATATTCATACTGTGAAATAGTTCTTTTAGTTTCAGAAAATTAATGAAATTCTAACAATGGTGCGTTAACATGATTGTTTTTTGTTTTTCGCATGGCACAGTTTTGTTTTGTGCATTGAAACTCTCGACGTTGACTTTTCCTTGCTGATTGTTTGTGGGGACGTGCTGCGTCGTATCGTGAAATGTCATTTGCGCCGCTACCGCGAGGCTTCATTTGCATAGCTGTCGCTTTTCCACGTCGCCGTAATCGACTACCGTTGGTCGGGCGCATTACTCACCTTCCGGTAGTCTTTCAGCCCTTGCTCGTTCTCCCTTCGTATTTCCTTGTTCTCGAAACTCGCGTTTTCTCCTTTCTTCGCCCCCGCCCTCAACACCCGATCTCGTTCACATAAACCCGCATTTGCACTGACGACGCTGCGTAGATATGATCTCTCACATTTGATTTTCATTTAGTTCACAATGTGAGTGTGTATGTCAGTGATTTTGTGGAAAATTTCTTCTCTTCGTGAATGATGATACCGTAAACTTTCACTGGAAGTAAGAATTCACGCTATATTTCGAAGGAAATTTGTTGAATTCTTGATTGTTACATCCGCACTCCTGATATGTGTATTGTCGCTGGCTGTAGAGCAAATAATTAGATAATTGTTGTGCAGATTGTTAAACAAAATGGTTAATATGAAATTCAACGTTCGAGAAATTCTTACTTTTTCTGTGAAGGTGAGGTATATTGGCAAAATTCCAGATTATTCACACATAAGGTAGAGATCACCTTACGAAAAAAATAGGAATTATTCAGATCATTAAGAAAACGTAAGAACTCATTGTAATGGATAGAGCGGTAAATTTGCGTTTCACACTCTAACGTGGCACTCCATCGCGTCACTATATCAAACTAACCTCTTCGTGGCCGAGACCTAGAAAAATCGTCTGTTATTGTCCAAAGATCTACTGCACGTGGAGAAATCTTCCAACAAAAGCAATATTAACTCTCATTATCTCTAACCAACGACTTACGTGGAAGTAAATGACGTCAGTAGATAATCAGTTTTAGTTGTAAACGACGGATTAAATGTACACGATCGTGTCTCCTGTCTACAATTATAATTTTAACTGGACCATCCCCTAGCTCGACCTATGGTTATTTTCTTCAAAGGAAAAAAAAAGAAAGAAAGAAAAGAAGAAAAAAAAACGTGCTGCTCGGCTTCTCGCACTTCGCGTCCACTGGCGCCCAGGGCTGGCGTGCGAGCGCGGTGCTCGTGCCGATGTCCGCTCCCACGTCCCTTCCCCCCGCCCCCGCCCCCGCCCCCCGCCCCGCCCCCGCCCCGCCCCCCGCCCCGCCCCCGCCCCGCCCCGCCCCGCCCCGCCCCCGCCCTGCCCCCGCCGCCTTCGCGCCCTGGTTCCCCACGGCGCGCCTCGGAGAGGGGAATGCGTATGCGGGCGTGGCAGCCTGTTGCAAGCCGCTGGGAGACTCCACCACTTTACCAAAAACACAAATAGCTCTGCGTTGTTCTTTTTCAACACCTTTGTTTCATTCTCCTTCTCTTTCTTCGTCGTCTTTCCTCTTCAGTACAGATATTCATTTCCAACAATATAAATAGAATTTCTTGTTCTCCTCTTTTTTCTTCTCTCTCTTTCCTTCTCTTGTTTACTCTCCTCCTCCCCCATTCTTCCTACTCCTTCATCTTCGCCTTTTCCTTTTTCACCTTTTACTTCATCTCCTTCTCCTTCTTCTTCTTATTTGTCTATTTCTTCTTCTCCATCTTCTTCATTACGTCATACTTTTCTTTTTTCTCCTTCATCTTCCCCAACCTTTTCGTCTTTTTTGTCTTTCTGCTTACCCACTTCCTTTCCCTCTTAATTCTCTTCTTCCTCGCCCTCTCCTTGGCCCAGAGGTATAAAGCTGCTAACTATTCGAATGAATAATGAAAGCGCATTTCATAAATAAGTATGTGTAATAGTTAATAAAAATAGTAAATGCGATATAATCGGATTATTTTTTTGATCTATTAACAACGCTTTTGAATTTGTGAGATCTGCGTCAGACCACTATTCCTAAATATGACTTGATAATACAAATATATGTAGATAATAGGCTTTATTTTAGTTAGTATGAACGTAATAGTTATCAACGGACCGCAAATACAGTTACAGTAGCCAATGCCCGCGAGTAAATGAATAGCTGACAGATTCGTTTTACAAGGTAGGCAGATTTTCATACTCGGAACTCGTTAATTTTGATGTGAAACCCATTTAAATGGAATTGTATAGATGCAATATTGTATTACAAACGTAAAATTGTGGAAGCAAAAATTATTAATACAGCCATTGCTGCAAAATGAAGTACGTGCAAACGCAATTCCGTCGCGGCATGCAGTCGTTGCTGGACTCTGGCGATCTCTCAATGCCGCAGAATGGGGAAGACGTCGTGTTAATTGTGACATTTGTTTAAATGTGGGGCGCTTCCCACTTGGTGCCGTAGGGCATCAAGAAGCGCTGTGCTTGTCTCGCTCTGTGTTAAGTCTGCTTCATTCAACATTGGAACAAAGCTCCGTTGAGTTCGTTGATTCGAGGTGATGTGTAGTTTTACATAGGACGTTCAGATTCCGACACATAAACATGAAATGAATTTGCTTTCCATGGTGGCGCTACCTTAATACACTTTAAAGTTATGTTTTTAATTAATATTGACATAAATATCTCTTTATTGACTTAGTGGCAATTAATTTTTTGTGCCCTTCTTATTCGAAAATTCGAGATCGACCATGACAAATTAAGATAAGGAATTGCAATGTTTATAATATACATCTATAATAACAAAGCACAATTTTCATTTTCAAAAAGCAAGTATATTTTACAAATACAGCAATATTGTGAGACAGTTACTCTTTTTAAACTTTTTTTTGTTGAAAAGTACATCATGAGGATATGACAGTTATTCGCATATTACAATTGAATTGACATATCTTCGGTGTACCAAGAAAAATGTCACATATCAAAACTCGTCATTCATTGAAACTTTTCACCTGAAAAAAATAATAGTTTTTTAGAAGTCACTTTTCTTGGTGTTCCGAGTTGTACGTGATTATTTTCGCTGACTACTAAAGTAATTATCCCACATTCAAACGCTTAAAAACCGGAAAAAATGTGTACATTTTAAGAGAAATGTTCAACTTGCCTCTTTTCTGCACGTAAGATTTGAATTTTTTGTACTTCCCTATATCCTTCTGTTCTCATTGTTCAAGAGTATCTTGCAAACAAGCAGAATGAACAGTTGATTATATTTGACTAGTATTACAAACCCAAGCTCTCCTTTTTAGAAAGAATACTTAAAATTAAAATATTATTTCGTAACATAAGACCAACAGTACAGACTGATCAACACAAACTGACATTTATATTCTAATTTCATTTTAAGAACAGGAATCCAATGGGCAACCGATTTTTTTTCATTTTCCTTGTAAATAGTTTGATCTGAAGTAGGAATGTGTTGTTCGATGCCTCCCACTTTTTCTCCAAATTCTCACATCCGACCACTTTCACTCCGGACAGTTGTCCGTCCCCTTTGGTGACTATTTCACCAATTCTCACTTTCCTTTCTCGCCACCATTACCCGCCATTTTTCTCCCTCTAGCTTCCATGTCTTCTCTCCTCTTCCTTCCCACTCTCCCGACTCTCCTCTTCGCTCCCGTCTCCCCGACCTCCCTCTTCGCTCTCTCTCAGGCCTTCTCTTCGCTCCCCTCCCTTTTCCTCCCCTCTCCGGACCTCCTTTTTGCTCCTCTCTTCAGCTCTCCTCCCCTCACTGTTCCTCCTCTTCATTCTCCCTCCCCTTCCCTCCCCTCTCCGAACCTCTTTTCGCTCCTCTCTCTGGCTCTCCTTCCCCTCCCCATTCCTCCTATTCGCTCCCCTCCCCTCCTCTCCCTCTCCGAACCTCTTTTCGCTCGTCTCTCTGTCTCTCCTCCCCTCTCCATTTCTCCTCTTCGCTCCCTCCCCTCCCCCCTCTGCGAACCTCTTTTCGTTCCTCTCTCTGGCTCTCCTCCCCTCTCCTTTCCTCCTCTTCGCTCCCCTTCCCTCCCCCCTCCGAACCTCTCTTTGCTCCTCTCTCTGGCTCTCCTCCCCTCTGCATTCCTCCTCTCGCTCCCTCCCCTCCCCCTCCTCCTCTCCCTCTCCGCCTCGGGCCGGCGGCGACCACGCGCGCCGTAAGTGCCCCGCCGAACGGCTTTGATGTCGAAAGAACTTTTTATCACCGGCGTCAGAGCAGGGGGTCAAATTCAATTTACCCGTGGACCGTGAACTAATATGCTGAACTCCTCCTCCTCCTCCTTCTCTTCTCCCCCTTCTCCTTGACGCGCGTTCAACTCTTGCTTTATTTTTAGCGCGCCCGACAGTCAACAACAATTGTTCCAAGTCCGCTGTGGACGTTATCCCTGCATTTGCCCTATTCGTGTTGCCAGGCCGGTTCCGCTTGCGGAGGCTGCGGCGCCGAGACTCCGCGTTCCTTTGTTTTTGTTGCGCCTTCGGATTAGTGGCGCCCAGCGCCGCGCGGCGGGCCGTGCGGGCGGGCGCGTGGGAGCGGTCGTTCTGCAGGCGCGGCGCCAGGCGACCTGGCGCTACGCAGGGAGCGGAGCGGGAACAACGCCGAATGAGCGATACCCAGCCTGGCGGTACTTCCTTATTTTACGGGTGTTAATAACAAGCTTCCGGTTCAAGTTGCTGCCTATTTTTACGATGATTGTTTTGGTCGTGTTGTTGGTAGAATTGTTCATTGTTGTGGGCTGGAATAAGTCAAAATAAGATTGTATAAGATTGTACGAAAATATTTTTAGAACGTTAAAATAAAGTTCATAGTTTTACATTTGAATAGTCACCCCGAATAGAGATCTAACTCACTAAAGGAAAAGTTTTGAGGAAAGAGAAAAAACCTCTAATCAGTGTAAATTAATTTATTTCTTAAAAAAACTTACATCCAACAATATATTATGAATTGTGAATCATTGTGAAGTCACATTTTTGTCAACGCATTACCGCTTATAACATATTCGCATCGATCCAACATCTTGCTGCAGAGAGATCACTAGTCGCCAAAAGGAAAACTTTACCTAAAGAATAATATACTTTGGAATGGCCTGTGCACCCTCAGAATCGAGGGGGCTGTGTATTACGTCCAATAGATCACTATTCCACTGAAATCTCAATTTTCGACTTTTTGTGGGTTAGATCTGTATTCGGGGTAACTATTCATTTTTAGATTCAGGAAGATTAAATTGTGATTGAAATTTTGTTACACTGACATCAGTTGAGATATTGCAATTTTTTAAAATGAATAATTTATATTTTTTTTTTTGTAAATTTAATGAAAGTTTCGTTTCGCGAAGTGGTGACGCTTGTTTGTGCTGCAGGCGCTCAGATAGGCGTTAACTTGGTTGTCCGAACTGTGATTGAAAACTTCCTGGAGGATTCATTGAGAACGATGGGTCACACTTAATTCGATAATTGCTGCTATTTATAGATCGTTTTACCAGATTCAGTTTCATACATTTTCTACAGGATTCAGAGGCTAAACATGTGAATTAGATTATAGGGTCATCCAGCTTCTGTACAGAAACTGGGTTAACCGCCTCGGTTACCATACAGTTTACTTTCTGCACCATTCTAGGCAGCAATGTTCGGGTGGTTGCCATACGGTAATGCTAAAAATAAAGATTGGAATATGGTCGGCCACACAATTCCTTATTTGCTATTGGGGTTAATGGGTATTTGA
>JAHLJT010003030.1:0-26892 GCA_031308135.1 Acheta domesticus | reverse complement strand
TGACAGTCATAATCCACTCTGCTTTGCAGAGTAATTTCATCCCACATTAACACACACAAACTTTTTCAGTTATGGACAATTTCGTGCAACTATCTCTTATATGGTCTTTTATAATTTGATTAAAACCGGTGCCAGTGTGTACGGTTTCCATTAAATTTATTAATGCTTTTATTGAAGGCAAAGGATACAATTTTCTTATGAAATTGTAACATTTTCTTTTTGCTGTTTTGTACAGTGACAGTGCCAAAATTGTTTCTTCTGTGCTGAAGCGTTTTCCCTTTAACCTATTGCAACCCCGCCTCCGCCTCTCACGCACCTTGCCGTGGGTTGCGCGAAGCGTGTCGCTGAATACGTTCAAGTTAATACCCTACTGATATTCGAAAAAAGGAGTGGGTTCGTCTTTGATGTCTTTTTGTTAAATAACATGTCGAGATCATTTGTTTTAAATGAAAAAGTAACAAGGTTAATTCTGCGAATGGCTTTTCAAGAAATATTTTTGCAGACTCGATCAATTCACCTTTTTCTGAAGAATTAATCTATGTTTTTTTTGACAAAAATGAAACCTGCCTATTAGGTATCGATACCCTTTCTAATTCTGAGCTCGAATTTAACCTTCCTATCATATTTACCCAATACACTTTTAAAAATCCTATCGTTCACACACACAAATAAAATTTACATACATTGATACACACTTTTTATGAAACACTTCTTTGAAAAAAACAACACATAAATACCCATTTGTACACAAAATATTACACAATTTCCTAATATGAATAATTTCACTGCTTCTTAGTTATCAAATATTTTCTTTACTGGATCGTGGTTTCTGAATTTCAACTATGCATTAAATTTTAACTTTCTCAACAATTCTCTACTTCAAATATATTTACAAAACTTATTTTCCCGACTCTTTTCAGGATTACTATGAAATTAGATTACTTCCTACTTTGAGAATTCACTTTCACAACGCAATTATTCTACATACAGGTTCCTATTCATCTGAGTCCAATTTACGACATACTTGAAAATCAGAAATCTATGCAAATATAAGGCTACTTTGCACTTTCGCTTACTAAACGAATTAAACATTTAGTGTACTAACATCTGTCTTTCAATTGGGATCTGAAATCGTTCTTTTCGCGACGTAGAAATAAGTTCGTAAGACTTACAGTCTATCTCCTGCCATTAAATACCGTTCGGCGCGACGGACAATTCTTGAAGGTCACGCGAAGCGTGGGCGGCGTTGCAGCGATCCTCTTGCGTGCTGGCTCCTTCCCTCGTTCCGACGACGGCGTGTTCAAACTTGTCTCCTTCGCGGATACAGTTGCTGGTTCCGAAGAATGAGGTCGCTTTGCATTTGACTCTCAATTTATTGGTATGAGCTCAAAAAACCTCAAGTAATAAAATATAAAAAAATTAAAAAAGCTGTGAACAGTAATACATTTTCCTATTAGGGCTACGTTCTAATTCACCACGTGTCCTACATAACACGAATTTCATTTACTCGATTCGCATTATTCATGCTTCAGCACGTTCTCGAAACATTATTATTACATTAAATATCTGCTTGAAAACTCTTGAATATAATTGAAATCTTGAATAAAGATAAGTTTACCTTTATTAAGCTTCTTTCCGTCAGTATTTCGGCTGCTCGTTGTTCTTCCTTTTAACACTCACACTATTAAACGTCTTGATGTGTACTCACTGAACTTTCCAGCGAAAATTCCTATTGGTCAAATGAACGTGCGTCACAGGCGCGTTCATAAATGCTTCTCTTACAGTGGCGTGATCTGTCGTCGTCTACGAGAACAGTATCTATGGTACTTTTCTATTCTTTGGAATGTTTTCAATCTGATGATGATGTAATCCGTCTTCACCGGATACACTATCACAAAACATTAGTTACAAATTAAATTATAAAATGTTAAAACCATTTGCACAGAAAATTTGAATGCATTGCACAAGTGCATATTGCCATGCGCTTACCGGCGACTACCACCTCTTACTTCCGATTTGCGGCTGCCCGGCTGCTCTCGGAAGATAGGTCGTTGCTTTGCGTACCTGAAATTCTGACGGGCCAACAGGACGCATGCATGACGGAACTTTCGGTCTGTCGACCAGTAAACGAGTTGCTGGATTTATATAACATTTAATTATTATTTAGGCCAGTTATATTGAATCATTATATAATTATGGCATCAATAACACCATAGTGATTACCCAGCGACAACAGTCTATTAACAATTACGCCATCCGGCCTTCTTACCAATTTCTTGAGTGTTGCGCTGACGCTGATGCGATGGCGTCCTTATTGATGTCGCACGGTCTGGCCCGACCATGCACGGGCGCACCAGTGAAGGCGCGGAGTCCAGCGTCGGCTTCCTGCGGGCGTCTCTGGCAGCAACCGAGGTCCAAATTTGCCCCGTTCACCGGAACGTAGGCGGAGCACCGCGGCACTCCAACGACCCGTCGATGCCCAGAATGAAGCTCATTCTCATCGCAATAGCTTGAGACTATGTCCTCAAGACAAAATTAAGTTCTGAAGAATCTCAGAACCCACGGCAAGTAAAGTTTGCTCTATCACAATCTTCGTATCTGAATGTTAGAAAACCTCATAATCAAAGACAAGCCTTCTCTGTTAGGTCGAATCTCTATATATCTTCGAATCTCTGTGTAAGTTTATTTAAGGTATCGCGGTCTGTCCCCACCCAAACATTCGAGGGCACCCACGTGACCATGCATATCTAATAGTCACATGATAAGACATGGCACCTCTCTATGTTAAATTACATGCTCTACAAACTAAATAGAAATGGAAAAGAATCATTACTGCCAGCAATTTCAAAAAATTATTTTATACATAAAATAAAATGAATATATATATTGTGACGTTACGTACACAATAATCATTTACAATGAAAATAAAAAAATGAACCTGAGAGGGGCAGGAGTCTTAGCTGGGAAAACTCGGATATCGGTTATTTGCGAATAATTCACGCTTACGCTGGTATTTCTGGCAAAACAAATCAGTTTTATTACAAAAAAACTAAACATGTAATTAACTCACTCACTTTAACAAAATCCAATGATTCTTGAATCTTTCGTGCCAAAACCTGTACTTATTCAGTATGCTCGATCACTAATCTCACTCCAAAAAAATGGGATCCCATGTGAGCTTAGATACCTTAAAACTTTCATTTACTTTAAATTGCTAATCTTTACTTTGTCATCTGGTTATCTTTCATATCTTTGAACCAAAATTCCACATACTTAATTACACCTTCCAAAACACAGACAATACCCATCCAAAAAGAAAATCTCTCATTAGCTTATTTACAATAATTCAAAATGTACTCCAAACTTTCTAGCATTGTTCATAGTCTGTTTAACTGTTTGAATACATTTTCATTGTGCGAACTGTGTCTCCCTTTCAGAAAATATGCAATTACTTGGCTCAACGCCGTCTTAGTTATGACTGCCTCTCGTTTGCCTATCTTCCAGTTACACGAGTATTCAAATCTACAGTCCCCGCTACGTCGACGTTTCTTTCGCCTAATTTCAACTCTAGTTTTCCAATACTTATCGTGCGTCGAGAACTGTTTCCGGCTGCAAAAGGTCGCTCACTCGCCCCAGGTGGCGGCCGCGTGCCGTGGCGATAAGTAGACCTTGCTCGCTTCCCCGTCCGCGCGTCCACGCCGTCCCGCGCTGTTCCTGAGGTCCCTCGGCCGCTCACTTTCGACCCCAAATCCTCTTCCGTCCTATTCGTGGTCGTCTAGTCGCCGTCTTCTTCTGCTCGTCCCCGTTCCGTCTTCTAACACGGTCCCCTTCTTTCTTATACTCGTTCCACCAATTCTTCTGAGCGGTATTCTTACACGATTTGGACTTTCGTGTGCATTTAAAATAGTTTTTTATCACGCTCACTGCCTTTTAGTAGTTAAATACTTTACGCAATTGTTCATTAATTAACTTGTCCAAGTTCTCAATCACTTCCTGGGCCACTCGTTACTCGTAGCCTCTAATAACCATTAAATCCCTCCTTTTACTAACGACTCTCCTACTCTGCTCTAACGGTGTCTGTCCGCACTCGCAAAACGCCAAAATCCAATAGCCTCTCCTCACAATGTCTCTCTCTACGTCCGCACTCCTCGAAAAAAACCCCTGGAATGGCCAATCATGCCACCTCTTCACCTTTGTCCGTTTAACCGAAATTCCCCCCTCTCCACTTCTCCTCGTCTCTCTGGAGTCCAAGGGGTTGACCCCGTCGCTCCACCCCTCAAACGACACCTGATGTGACGTAATTCTTCCCACTTCGTTGCTCATGCAACGCCTCCTACTCGGCAATTTCGAACGTATTGGTTTCCTACTAAATGTTGTACGGGCCTCCCACGCCCCACATATGATCCACATATCATTATATATATATATATATATATATATATATATATATATATTGTGACCGTACTTACCCTTATTGGTTTCATGAGTACACATATCATAAATTTTTTGTGATTATTTTGGGCACAGGGGTTCTTTGAGGGGGGTACTTTAATCGTCATTATCTGAATTCAAAGAATCTACCGTCACA
This sequence comes from Acheta domesticus, assembly GCA_031308135.1. Lineage (NCBI taxonomy): Eukaryota > Metazoa > Arthropoda > Insecta > Orthoptera > Gryllidae > Acheta > Acheta domesticus. The sequence goes on along the minus strand of JAHLJT010003030.1, from coordinate 22,304 downwards.
GAAACAGAATTTATTAAGAAAAAATTAACAAAACATCTTCATATTACTAACATAATTTACATCCTTGACCTGGTCGCAAGTTCTTACAGAATACAGACTAAATGGTTTATACTATACGTCTCCGAATATTCCTATCATTACATTTATCATTTCCATTTATACAACCTCCATTTCTCTGGAAACTGCATGCCATTCGTGTACCACTACAGGACACCATTGCTCTCCTTACTACTCAGTGAGCACCCTGAACTGGCATTCCACTCGATTACCCCTCTATTTTGTTCATAATTATTGTTACTTATCTGCCCTCCACAACCGTCGTCTTCTACGCGACGCGATGCCGCGTGCTCCGTCCGATGCCGAGAGGTGACCTTGGCGCCAACGATGTTCTGCCTGCCCACGTGTCGCCGGCGGCCCGTTCCCATGCACCGGCGTCACCTTACCACAGTTTCCTTCTTCACACGACGAATTTACTGTCTCAGCTCACACGGCTCCACCATATAATCCCGCATCCGCACAGCTACACCGACTGTCACTGAACAGCATTGCCCACGTGTCCGTGTACTGTCCCCTTCTCTCGTCAAATTTCGTGATTATTCCTTCCCTCCAGAGTTTACCACAATCCTTACTCGCAATCATCATTAAGTCCACCACAATTATCCTTCCTTTAGTACCAGCCGTCCCGATTACTCTCGATTTATCTTTTCGTTACCACATCGCTCTCTTGTCGCCATCACACCTCTGTCTTCCTCTCTCGCTGCTCAACTCCCAACTGACTGCCCTTTCGCGCGGTCCGACCGACCAATTCACCACTTCCGGGCGCTCGTTCACGGCTCGGCCCGATTCGTTCCGCAACGATTCATCAACCTGCGCGCCACTTTTGAACGTTGTGTAGCGCCTATTATTTACGTTTTGACCAATACGGTCAAAAAATATATATATGAAAAACAAAATTACAATATAAAAAAATAAATATATATAATATATAATACATAAAAAACGGTCTGGCCAGACCTTGAAAATAAAAATATTACAATGACTATATAAAAAACAAGAAATAAAAATTATGCAATATAGTTTAATAAAAGAAAAAAGTAAAAAAAAATAATTAAGTGGTCTGGCCAGACCTTAAAAAGGAAAAAGAGAGAAAAAATGGTCTGGCCAGACCTTATAAATAAGATAAAAGAAAAAATTAACAATAAAAGTAAAAATTGAAGGTCTGGCCAGACCGTTGATTCTCCTCCTCAGCGCTATCTCCATGGGCTGAAAAAGGAAAGCAATTTCACTTGTAATATATTCCACTTACAATCATTTATTAAATATTATAGGTACATTACTTCATGTGTATGAACATTCACAAAAAAACATTATTTACCGTTTTGGAGAGAGGAAAAACTCCTCATCCCACGGCCTCTGCCTCTGCGCGTGCGTAAAAAGAAGAAAAAATTTCATTATGCAAAACCACTTATATGAAAGAAAACTATTACTACATGGGAATGCAACGTGATTCAACTATAACATAATAATTTCACTTGCATTCCCAGTACACTATTGTACAGAGAACTGTAGGTTTTCTTTTCTTCCATTACAGCCAATTGATATTAGGACTTCTTTGAACTGCTCTTTTGGCTACCCTTTTCTCCTTCCAGTATTGAAAGCAAATACACTATATAAATACGGAAATCCATGGATTGTTCATTTAATGTGTAGTATATGCCATTCATGAATAAGAAAATATATTTCTGTATGCTATTTGGAGAAATATAGCAGTGTTCATAAATTTCGTGTACTAATGTATTTCCAATGAAGGTCCTATATACATATTCTGTATAGTGTAACACATGTGATGTATCTACCTCTTATGAAGAGGGACCTCCTCAGAGGCCTCCTCCCCCTTCGTGGCGTAGCAGGGTGCTGGGAGGCAGCCTGCTGCTCGGCAGGCTGCCGCGAGGCAGCCTGCGAGGAAGTCTCTGCGGCTCCCTGTTGCGCGTCCATTCTGGAAAGAAAGACTCCATTAAAAAGAAGAGAGAGAGAGAGAGGAAAGCAGCCTGCGAGGAAGTCTCTGCGGCTCCCTGTTGCGCGTCCATTCTGGAAAGAAAGACTCCATTAAAAAAAGAGAGATAGAAAGGAAAGCAGCCTGCGAGGAAGTCTCTTGCAACTGTGATGACCCTGCCTCTTGTGCTTCATCCATTTCTCTACTTACCCTTGTAACTGTGGTTAAACTTGTTCTTGTGGCAGCAGCTGTTCTCTCTGTTACCTTTGTGACAGGTAATAATGGACCTTAATTGCGCTTTTCCAATTCAAAATACTGTCTCACCCGGCACACAACTTCCCTAGCCTGAGAACTCAGGACTTTCCTCTCTGTAACAATGATAATGACAACAGCACACCATTATTTCTGAAAAACCATTGGATCTATCAATATATATATATATATATATATATATATATGTGTGTGTGTGTGTGTGTGTGTGTGTGTGTGTGTGTGTGTGTGTGTGTGTGTAATGTATGTATGTACGGTTTTGAAACAACTCGAGAATTATGAAAAATGGCGTGTTTACCTCTTCCGGACGCCTCTCGCTTTCTGACATAAAGCCAAAGAGACGAAAACTCTCCTTCTGAAGTAAATACTGAAACATTCATATGAAAACGTTACACATTACAAGCAGTATTTATTATGGTATTAATGTACATCACAATTCATCACTCTTTGTGCGATGTTCGCCTTATTACAACAATACGAGCTGCATTAGACAATTGCAAAATCAACATATTCCTTAAACTGACTGAAACAGCAGCAATCAACTAAACACAAATATGCACCAAAGAATCTATCCTAAAACCTCGCTCGCGGCTAGGTTATTGGAGTTACGTCCCTTTGTAACAGCCTTCGGGGAGAGTCGTCAGTCAACTGGGAGCGCACCGGTACCCGCCAAAATGCGCGCGTGGCCGTGGCTATGTGGTCTCGCGCGCGGCGACTTTCAACTATCAGACCACGCAATTCATTAGGCGTTTGTTCTCAAAAACCTTTGTCAACACTGTAGTGACGTGGAAGCTCTCAATTGGAGAATTGCTCCAGCTGGACGAAACAGCTGACCAAACATCAAGCTCTTCCTACAAAAATCGCAGTATAGTAGTACTTCTCATAACGATCATTGACATAATTTGTGCACATTTTGTATTACTGATCGTGAAGAACATTGCTGCTGTTATTAATGAAGTAATGGAGAGGTCTAAATACTTGAATTCAAAGCCTCTCAAGTCGAAAAGTTTTGTGTTTGTAATGCGGATCTCCGTATATTTGCATGCAGTAGCCGATCGAGGAATGGGCAGGCGTGCAGCGCGCCAGCGGTCAGTAGCGGAAGTTTTAGCTGTAACATGAAGCAGGTCGGAGTGCCGAGGCTTTAATGCATACTAGCGACCTATGATCATACTAATTTGTGGTTTGCTTGACGAATGTAATTCTTGTTAGAATATAGACCGGTTATCCTATAAACTATGTTCTCTGTTTCATTATGAGGTATGTTTTCCTTTACTGAAGTTGAACTGTTTATAAAATTTTCTACGCGCAAATCATTTAAATCTATTACTTATTTCGTGAACATGAAGGTCTATTATACATTGTTTTCAACTTCTACATCTTTTGCGTGTCTTTCCCTATTCTCCAAGTTTGATTTCTTAACTTCTTATGAAATATTAAAAAGTGTATAAACAAAGTAATTTTTGAATTTCATAGGATAGTCGTTTGCTAATAGTTGATTTTGTTTTATTTCAATTATTTTTGTGCATTTCATATTGAGATACGTTTTTTATCACCTAGTCCATATAATACACCTATCTTCTCTAGTGTTGGGTGTGTGGATTTGTAATTCGGAGTACGACCTTTAGAAACAGGTTTTCTGTACCAACCTGTTGCAATTTTAATATTTTTTTACTATCTTTTTGTCCAAATAATTCAAGGTTTAGTTATTTTCTCTTTCAATTGTAAATTGGATCTGTGGTTTGTAATTATTAAAGGCTACTAATATCTCATTGATTTTCTCCTCGTGTATTATTAGGAGCACGTCACCTACGTATTGTTTGTAAAAATGTATACCTTCAAGAGGTAATATTTCGAAGCGGTTCATTACTAACTCTGAAAATAAAGAACTAAGAAACTAAGAACTAAGAGAATGGGGGTTGCATCTTTTGGTGGAAAACTAAATTGTCAAATGTAAACTCGGTTTTTTCTAAAGTACATCTAAACAGTATGAGAATTTCATTTTGGAGAATCAAAAATGTGTAATTGTTATCAAGGACCTCATCTAAATTTTCTATGATATGATGGTGTGGTATATTGAACATTCCAACATCTAGAGAGGCAAAAACAGCTTTTCTTAATTAAGTATTTTCTCTACGACTACTCCAGAATATATACATTGCTGCTCGTTATCGAATGCAGTAATGATGCCAATTCCACGTCGTTCGAGAATATTATTCTCGCACGGCTGTCGACCAATCACATTCGTCTTAGTTCTTTATACACAACAGAGGGTTTCCGCAGATGCCTACATAGGCGCTGCGTACTCTATCGCGACAGATTTGCAACTGTCGTAACCACGAAACAGTATGCGAGTTGGTGTTTGTCAGAGAACATTGAATGTTCTGTAGCTGTTCTGTAAGATTAAGGCGCTCATTTAGTATTTCTAAAATATCAATTTCAAAGTCGTAGAGAAAGAATAGTCTTCTATACTTCCGTTTTACTTTCTTGGCTCACAGGGGTGTGTCAATAAAATGGAATATCTCGCGGTATTTCGCGTCGTTCTCGGATGTGCCGCTAGAAGTTGCATGATCGCAGCAATATCGACTAGTGCTGGCGATCATGCGACTCGTGGCGGCACAATGGCGAACGACGCGAAATACCGTGAGAATTCCATTTCGATGACACACCCCCGTGCGCCGAGAAAGAGAAACCTCATTAGATTAAATATTCGTAGAAATTCCGACACGAGCGACGTAGGAGCGAGCACACAGCGCCTCTGTAGGCGACTGCGGGAACCCTCTATCGTGTATAATGAACTAAGACGAATGTGATTCGTCGACAGCCATGCGAGAGTAATATTCTTACACGGCTCGTGGAATCGGCATGATTACTGCATCCGATAACGAGTATAATTGTATCATTCTGGGGTAGTCGTAGAGAAAATATTTTATAATGAAGGGCTGTTGTTAATAATTCACGCCGGTCTTGACATTGGAAAGTGGAATTAACAGAGGGCATGATGTGAAGTTGGGCCCATTGCAGAAACGCGTGCTATTACGCTTCCACAATAACTTGTATTATGCTTATCTGACATGCATTTTATTGATAAAGGATTCCAAATTCCCATTTTAGACTATCAGATTTGTTGGAAAACAGTCACATAAAATAACTGTAAAAATTGATATGCAACACTTGTTGTTTTTTTTCACATTTTCTTCACAACGGTTAGGAGATCAAATGCTTCTCCATTCTCAAGTACATAAGTATTATTATGTAGTATAATAGTTCCAAAGAAAAGATTAATGTATATGGAAAATTACTTTTTTGACGAACATCATTCTTATTGATTGCCAATAAACTAAAGGATACTAGTGTTTATTTATTAATATTGTGACAATCTTCTCATAATTCTGTTTGAATTTAATAATTATTGAAATAATAAAATATGTCATTAAACAAATATGGCCGAAGATTTTTCAACAGACAAAAATGTTTATTACAGTTTTCCGATAGCGAGGTTTCGGGCTATTTTTCCCAATCTTCTAGCCAAAAACAGTACAGCAAAGGAGATATACAATAATCCCTCAACATTCGCGAGAGTTAGTTCCCAAAAAAATCTCGCGAATGTGGTCTATATTTTAATGAAGAAGGTGGAATTAGTTCCTGGTTATCGAAAAGCTGTTTAAAAAAGAAATAATCTAACAATTGCAAAAAATATACATGAAGACTCACATTAAATACAAGAAAAACAGTTAGCAATCAAAAATGCATAGTTTTTATTTTTTATCTGAAAAGTTCCATAAGACAATCACAGATTTGTAAAAGAATTAGATTCAACCTGAGTATTGAGAGAGTCTGAAGTTTTTATATAGTTTCCCGAACCAATCTAGAAAAATAATTCCGATCTGTCTTCCGTTTATGCTTTCCTTTGAAAGGTTTCAATAAGCAGTCCAGTATTTGATAAGCATCACCGAGATAAACAAATGGTCTTTTAACTTTGGTATTAGGAAGTTCTGGGAGCTGTGGTACAGTTCCCCCCCCCCCCCCCCAAGGATGGAAGTGGCGAACACCTCTGGAACAGTTCTCTGCATTAAACTATGAACTAACTTTACACTCTTCGTGACAAATTTAGATTTCTCGAAATTCAGTCTAAAGTTATTTTTTAATAAAACTTGAAACAGTTGTTCGAGTTTGTTAAGATGTTCCTCGCAGGTCCTCACCCACGTAAATTAATGAGCAATTATACAATTTACTCGTGATGACGTCATCTGAATGAGAGCTGCTTTCGAATTCTTTAATCCGAAAGGAGTTCAGTTGAATACAGAAGGAATTCCTTGGTACAAGAAACATGTAAACTTTCTTGAAGTCTCTTCGATTTCTAGTTGCCAGTAGGATGAGATGCAGACAGTACTGGAAATCCATTTTATCCCACGCAAAGAACTGATCATCTCTTCCAATTTTCTGGACCTATCCCTTCATGGAATAGTGAACGAATTGGGCCTCCTTGCGTCCAAGCAAAGTCTAAGTTCATTGCTCTTTTTGCGGACAATAACTATAGGACTGGGGATAAATGCATGTACCTTTCAATATTACTAAGTGTCTTATTGTTCACCACTGCAGTTAAGAAAATGTCATGAAATTTTGGAAATTCATCATATGAACCACTAAAAACAGGCAACTTTACATGAGGCAAGCTCGTGTTGTTGTAATGTAATCTTTCGGTTGGAGTATCCAATGCGGAGAGACAATGCGGATTCGAATGGTGTAACGGTCAGCGTATCGGATTGTTGTACCTATGATTGCGGGTTCAAACCCGATCATGAACCGATAGTGAACGAATTGAGCCTCCTTGCGTCCAAGCAAAGTCTAAGTCGATCGAAGCCGTGGATTTTTAAGGGCGAAAAAATCCTTCGTTCGGAGGGGAAGTAAAGCCGGCTGTCCCATGTTAGTAGATTTACTTGCATGTAAAAGATCCTCAAGCCTAAATGAAGCCTCTGAGCTAAATTCAAATCGCCTGTTTCGTCGCCCGAGATAATACCTTCTTTCTCCGCTAGTTGGTGAAAGGAGCGTAGTGAAATTTGCGTGGTGAGACGGAAGAGCGGGCCTGATGGCCCGAGTCCCGCCACGTAAAATAAGGCCTTAACTTAACTTAACAATGACTTTTGATGTCCATAACCCTAGCCTCAACACTTTCGAAGGGTGGATTCAACTCAGCTAATCCTTCCTATTTTAAAATGTCATTGAATTCTTTCTGGCATCAGCCCAAATTTCATTTACCCGTTCAGTTATGCATTGTATATTCGACCTGCTAAGGTCTGAGAGTGATTTTAGACTCTCTTCTGTTCTAGTTAATGCTGATTCTATAAATTCCCAACGCAAGACTGCTTCCTCAAAGGCATTTTAAAGAAAGTTTTCTACTTAGCTGAGGGGCCAATTTATGAAATCTTATGCTCTCATTGTTAACACCAGGCACTGATTTGCGGCATGTTGCCAGCGATCGTGAAAATACTTGAAAGGTCACCTTATACTGCAATATTATGCTACACCGCCTTCACACATACAACACTACTAAGACAACATTGAAAACACAATTTGCTATGATTCCTGCCGGTTGATGATTCCCGGGTTTCTGGTACCACTTTGTTAACGCTGCAAATTATAGCTTCTTATTGAGGTTCAGATTTTAGGTTAATATTCAATTTTGGGAGAGCTATCATCAGTTTTGGTTACGGCGAGACGAACGTTATGGTATGCTCGCTCGCTAGCTCTATTTCTGAATAGACACAGTGTACCCCTGTTATTAGAAGATAATATAAAGAAATAAGCAATCAGAGAATAAATCTTTCAAACTTTTACCTCATTCTCACATGAAAAGCAATGCCTTCTTTTAATCTGTATTCCACAAAATTTCACTCATGCCTTCAGAGTCCTTCCCGCGGAAAAGTGGTTGGTCTTTGAAATGTTTTGTAAAAAGCGACACGGATGCCAACCTTGCTAACTTAAACTGTTCTCATGGAACGTTAGTGCGAGCGCACTGAACCTCGTTCACTGGGCGGAGCGACTACTTTGAAAAACCTGCTTCGCCGTTTGAATTCGTGTATCAATGCTGTCATTGGTTAAAACGGAGCTCGAGTGTGTCTAATAATTTTCTCTGCACCAAAGTGCCTGGGAGCTGAAACCTCAGCAAGTGCTGCCCCCTGTCGAAGACAGATGAAACTATTACGAGCAAACCGCAGGACGAATGCAATTTCGATAGAAACAAAGAATTTTATATCCCGCTCTTTTCGCCACCAGCCCGCGGTTTTGGAGGGAATTTTTTATACGTCCGACGCGGTACGTTTAAAATGTAAATTCTGAGCTAGTAATAAAAGCCAAAGTTTGTTATTAAAAACCAATCTCCCGCCACGGCGCCAAATATGAATCCTTCTTGATGCCTATGTGCAAACATAACTCCCGCCCGCGCACGACCGAACCGGGACCCGCGGGACCAGATAATTTTCAAGCTTTGGGTAGCACAGTATCCTCGTTCTTATGCGGTACAGCGAAAGAGAGAAAAGCAAAACAAACAACAAATACCCTTGACACACAAAGAAGTATACAGAAAAATGTTCACTCTTGAAATCTGATTAATTATATCAAATGCATTCAATTTCCATCGATAAAACACTGAGGAATTGAATAATCCTTGAACGATTAATTCTTTCTTATCGTATTAACCAAAATGAGCGATTTCCTTGTCCTGGTCACAACTTCAGTATGTAAGACACTTATACATTTAATAACAAAATGGAATTACTATCGTGCAAACATATGTACAAAGAAATCTTAAGTACTAAATTTATTTATTTTATTTATTTACGTCAAAATCATTATAAAATTTTGTGTGACGAGCTACGGGGAGAAGTGAAATTTGTGCACGTTTTCATAATTCTGTGATCTCTATCCTAAACCATATTCTAGTCGAATTTTCTGTATAGAAAAAAGAGCGTTTTTTTCAAGTTTTGTTGACAAAAATATTCGCTCCTATATAATAAAATATATTTTCAAAGGTAAATTAGCTATGAAGTTGTGCCCTTAACCCTCATCATGTTCTTCATGAAAGAATAATACTTTTTGCCGAGACAATATGGAAAACAATAATTTGAATAACTATATTTCCCACTGAAATTCAGAAGACGTGCACAAAGAACGAAGTTACATTTATGTCCGGAAGCAAAACAAGGGACCATCTCAGCATTTGCTCAAGGATGAGGGAAACTGGACGAACACCCGATCGAGATGGGGGCCATCGACCCATCGAAGCTGTGGTATAGTACTTGTTACAGGTTCTTTAGAATTATACAGTCCAAATGATAAATAATTACATTAACTATCATTGTTAAAATTAATTTTACATTCCTTTTTGATGCTCGGAATAGTCTCGAATTGTATAGAAACAGTTATGCAGCAGAAAAGATTTTCCTTGGACTTAAACTTTACTATCGAATTTAATCGTTTAATGTCATCTGGCAAAGTGTTCTCGAGTAATACTAAATATGAATTGAATGTGAATTTTTTGTAGTGATTTTTTGTACTGCCACCTGATGAATATGATTACGTCGTGTGTTGTACTTATAGATATCGGCGTTTGTTGAAAATATATTCCCGCCCCTAAGTAAGTCATTTTTGACAAAAACTACTGATTCGTAAATCAGCAGACGAGGTAATGGTAAAATTCCTAGATTAATAAAGAGAGACTTACAAGAATCACGTGGGTTGGATTTGCTTATTATTCGTACAATTTTTTTTGGTAATCTGAAAGTCTGTGAGCTATAAGATGTGTTTCCCCAGAATATTATGCCATATCTCAAGCGGGAATGAACATTCGCAAAATATACGAGCAGAACGAGCAGAATAAAGGCTGACGGAATTTGAAAGAATTCTGAACGCGTAGCATAATGAACTTCATTTTGTGTTCAATTCATTTAAGTGGGCATTCCATTTGAGGTTTGACTGAATTGATAACCTAAAAATTTTGTTACTTTAACATCAGTCAATGGCACACCGTTCATTTTCAATGGAGTACTGAATTGTTTATTTGAAATGGAAAACTGCATTGAAACAGTTTTCTTCTCATTTACTATTAATTTGTTATTACGCAACCAATTTGAAACATTTGATATTGTACTATTTACGGTTTCTTTGTTGCAAAGAATATTTGTATCATCCGCAAAGGGAAATATTCTTTCGCTTCGAATCGCAAATTATTGTTAATACATTCGCATTACATTACTGTTAATACATTCGAATCGCAAATTACCGTTTCCTATGACTGCAGTGTACTCTAAATTCAAAACACGACAGTCAAATGAATTTACCACAATCTGGTTTTAAATTAATGTCGTCTACCTCAAATCTAGTATGTTTACTCCACATACATTGCATAAAGCATTCTGTAAATGTTCGTACAGACTGAATCTCTCCCCTTTGCATTTCCAACAGCTGCGCGTAACGGCAAAAGTTCGTTTTCGCTTTGACACAGGCTACGACGAAATTCTTCAACGCTGGCCTACACGCCCAAGGTCGCTAGCGAGCAGGGTCCGTGGTCAGCCGCTCCGGGCTGCGTCTTGCGGTGTCGAAATTCCCTCGGTGTCGATATGTCGTGGCGGCGTACGATCAAATACGAGCGTCGCTTTCCCAAAGCTTAGTATGAAGTGTCAAACAACAAAAAAACTGTAGAATGAAATATTTCATTAGTATTTCGAATCCAGATGAACGGCGAAATGTATGTATGAAAATCCCTTTTATTTTCATGCAGTACATTTCTTGTTGTAGTTCAATCTTTCCCGAACGTGTTGCGAACACCTATTTTATCATATCAAATGCATATATTCGTTAATTTCAGTTATTCAACATTACAATCCATTTAGCTTGTAGACCATTTCGAATAGATAAGAAGTCGTTACCTTTTCTAAATCGTTTCACGCAGAAACTGTAGAATAGGCTGCTTTTCCAGCAATATCACACAATGTTTCCTGACTAGTGGTCGCCGACAAAATGACGGAGTTCCTCTTCTTTAATGCGAAATTCCGTCGCTTGAAGAGGAAATTCTCCAATGGGTCGAACCATTAGAGCATGAAAACTTCCGACCTTTGCGTATTACTGAAGCGCTCTCCCTAGTAACCTGCCGGGGCTGTTTCGCTTTTCTAGTTCCACATGTAATGATCAGGTTACAACGTCAATCGTAGGACAATATCTAATTGGCTTTTCGTCAGTTCTTCCCACGGCTCACTTCCAAAATCTATCAGCTGGATTGACTGAATAGCCATCATGTCGTGCGCGTTTTCTGCTGGGTTTGTATCGGGATGACTGGCCGATGCAAACCTTTCTAGTTTCCCTGGAGACTACCAGAAAACTCGCCACTACATGATGCTCATGTAAAGGTGTTTGCATTGCGATCAAATTTCTTAATTTTCTTTTTGTCATTGTCAGGTTCCTCTTCCCCTCATCTGCCGTGAAGCTGCTTTTTGATTTGTTACCTCCGTAGTGGTTATCTTGAACTTGAGGAGCAGTATGATTATTACCAAATTCGTTACTTGTTGGTCCCACCGCGCATCCTTGTTGCTGTTACTAGAGTCAGGTTTTCCAACGGTTGCTGCTGATAAAGAGAATTTATTTAATTTTTCGTTCAATTCAAACGTCGCATCATACTTGCCTAGTTGTTCGACAAATTTATCAGCTGACATTGGTAGCAAATTCTTAATTAAGTTCTGTGTACTAGCTGGAAAGTGACGCGGTAATATACCATCTCCTCATCAGGGATGACTGGTGTGCATAATCTAAGCCCTGCAATTCTTTATGTTGCATGATTTTGCATTGACCCACTTCCTTTCTTTCAAGATCCAAATAACAACCCCATTGTATAGTTTGGTTGCTTCTCAGAGTTCCAGTATCTGTTGTAGAATTTAATTTTAAACTCTTCCATAGTATTAGGAAACGTTCCAGGTGAATCCGCCCACATGCATTACCTGTAAGCATGTGATATATAACTTTCACTTTCTTTGTGATCTGGAATGTTACGCAGTACAAAATAATGCTCAACCCCCTTCATAAAAGCACATGAATTTTCTGTGATTTTAGCTCCAAAAGATAAATTAGGTGGTAAATTTACTATGATAGATGAGGTATGACCCTCCAAGGACTAGGTAACTTCGATTCTCTGGTTTATTTCTAGTACTTCATTCTCCACCTTCTTGATGCAAGAGTCAATGTTTTGTTGTAACTTAACATCATTATCTTTTAACTCCTTAATATCATTATCTCTTAAACTCCTTAATATCATTATTTATTGCTTGCAACTCAGTTCGTACTTCACCTTCGTAAGAATCTAGTTATTTTAGTATATTGAGTCTTGATGTGACTCAACTGCTTCCCTTCTAGTTTCCATTTTTACTTCTAATTGAATAATGATATCCTGTGCCGTAGTTGTCACCCTATAATCTACTTCCTGTATTTTGTTTATGTAATTCTGAAGTAATGATTTCCTTTTATCTCTGCATATCTTTAGTGAACCCTAGAGAGGTGACGGTTGGCGGAGTTACGTTAGAGGTGGCGCGGGGTCTTTTCTGACCCCTTTTAGTTATTTCTTTATAATATTATATCTAGCAACAAATAAGTGTGAAATTAGTTATTTTAATAATCAATCATTTTTAAGGTAGTATTAACATAATGCAATATTATAAACAAACATGCAAGTGAGGAATTGAAAAAATAAAAGGACAAAATTATCAATTATCTTTAATTTTATATACGGTGTGGAGTAATGGTGGCTCGTCACAGTGACCCCATTTACATTTTCCTGAATATTTCAATGACAAAGGTATCTGAAAATTCAATAAGTTTAATTTTCTAACATTCTCTTACAAAATAAGTAAACAATGAATTGAAAATGGTTGTACAACCCAACGTAGAAAAAGTACGAAATTTAAGATGTTTGTATTGGTGGCACAAATATTTACAAATTAATTATTGCATCTAAAATTTGGAAAGGAACATGTTGCATGTCAACAATTTATTACTCTTCTCTACATTGTTTGCACAAAACATCGCCGTTATTTTTACAAAACTTGTTTTCTGCATTGAGCACAAAAAGTTTAGTTTTCCTCAAATTATTCATAATGTAAAATAAAATAAACAATACACTTCACGCTGACACATTCTATCAATGTACCGGCACGACTAAAGCACTGCTGCAAGCTCTTCGTACTGCTGACGAAGTGGTAGCGCACGGTTTTTTCATTTTGCACGACGGCTCGACTGTTATCGCTCTTCCAGGAACCCTTCGCGCTGACGCGGAGTGCTTATATCTTTCAAATAAAAGCTAAAGAATGTGGTGAAAGGTATGTGAAATGTAAACCTTCTGTCTCGCAAATTTAGGCAACTGCAGCTAAGCAAAGATGCGTGGCGTCTCAGGGACCCCACGCCACCTCTCTCGGGTTAATTTTCTTTCTAACTGACCTACTTCAGCAGATAATTTATCTTCTAACAGCTTGGATCTGGTTTCCAAACTATCAATTAATCTAACTTCTAATTGGTGGGCATTCTCTTGAAGCTTCAATTCTAGTTTTGATTCTAATTGAGAAACCTGGTGATTAGTTTCACAAAGTTTTGCTTCAAATCGTTGTGACATCTGTTGGGTAGCCTCACTATGTTTGACTTCTAATTGCTGAGATACTTGTTGAGTAGTCTCATTACGTTTGACTTCTAATTGCTGAGATACTTGTCTATTAGGCTAAGTTTGGATTCTACTTGACGAGCGTTTTCATTGAATTTCTGGTCTAACTTTTCTGACAGTTGGTTCATAAATATTGGCATCAAGCTTTGCATCATTGCATTAGCCCTAGCGACTTGTCCTGTAATGTTCCCTGTCATTTATGCATGTTGATAAGTAGCTGTTTCCTATTCTAAACAATTCAAATAAATTCGGTCTGATACCTCTGGACCACCTACCCTAACCTCAGGTTCTACTCCTATTTGAACTTCAGGGCCTACTGCTCCGAACTCATCACTTGATCCTGTTTGCTTCAAACTCCTATTTATCATAAATTTATTTGCCATATTTGTCGATGCGATTCAGTAATATCACTCCCTGTGAGACCTAACTGTTTCTCTGAACTTGACACAATTAAATATTGAAGTTTTTTGATTTCTGCTAATCAAAAATCTTCGTGCCAAAAAACGTTGTGTGCCATTAAAACCTGTAACGAGATCTATAATTCTCTATTCTGGGAGAAAAGGATCCCTGGTTACTCAGGGTTGCAAGAAAATTTACTGCTGGTGGGAACAGGGCTTCTAGCAAATTTATGATCAACAGAAAAACACAGTGAAAATATAGTAAACTATCAATATTATCACTCTAAGAAGGAAGAAACAGGATGCAGCACTAATAAAATAATACACACATATATCCACAAAAAATCAAACGGCGAATCAACGGTTTCTGCCATGCGAAGTATGGAGTAAATTTATGCATAAATTTCTGCTTTGCTGTGCCAGAACAAGTGTCGAGCTGCGAGTTGAAAAAATGAAGTACATATTGACGAACTACGACAAAGTTGTATTTGTCTGGTGGAACAAGGAATTGCCCTGCGTATTGGACACTACTAGGTGTGCGGCAATTAGGTTAGCCTTTGGTACATCTCCTAGGTTCACGGAAAATTGGCATGTTTGTTGGTCGTATCAAAAGATTGTAGAAAGCAGTTTTATTGTATAAAAACCCCTCAACACAGAGTAGTAAGTGTTCTAATTTGATCACAACAGATGAACCGATAGGCAAACGCATATAACAGACTTAAATCTAATTGAAAAGTTTTTGTATTATTTTGAAATTACATCATTTCGTATAGGAAACATTACCGGTTTTTCAAGAAATCGATAGTGTCATGTGTTATTTGTTTTAGAATTATTAGTGAAAAAATGGAAGTATCTTCGAGACAGTTCTCGACGGAGTTTCAGAAGATCTTATCGTCACGATCTAGTATTGCGGCGCAATATCCTACTTGACAGTGACTATATTAACAACGTTTGATGACTAATGAGTAATGACCATACCATTTAACGTGGTCTGGTTTTAAACTCAAGACCCAACTGTTCCCACGCAGAAAATGATGACTCGGTGAGTTTCGATGGTGAGGCCATTTTGAAATTGCCTCAATAACCAGCTTCACTCTCGGTAATACCTCCACATTAATCACCACATCCATCACCAACCGCCAGCCTATAAGAGTAGACTAACTGCAAGTGGTGCAGTTAAAAAAAGTTGAAATCGAAGAAGGAAAACTTGATGCCTTGAAAAAGAAAAAGAAAAGTAACGATTTTTGATAAACATTTTGTACTGTCTTACGGGCCCTATCTTAAAAAGTTACCCAACAAAAATAAATAAATAAAACATGAGCCTGGTATATGCTAGTTAATGGAAATCATAAATAATGTTCTCTATTTTGATTGCATAATTTGTTTTTACTACCCTCCAAATGACAAGACTCTTCTGGTAAAATTGGTTGTTTGTGCCAATTTGTCTAAGGCGTAGTTAACCTCTTCAGCTCTTTGTAGCGCTTATTCAGATGTGCTAGTGTCATTCTTGGGTGTTCGTGTCCAATATAAATCCTGATTTCCATCCAAGTTATGACGTTACATGACAGGCAAAAGAATTCACACCAAATTTGTGCCCCTATTCAGTTCGCAATGATTCCGAAAGGCATCTGTATTTTTTTTCTAGCAGAAGATGTCTTTACTTTTCTACGATATCGTTACTAGCTGTAAAGTTTTCCATTTATGTAATGTCACTAAAGTACTGTCAGCACCGCGGGCCCTCGCGGGTGGCGTCGGGGCTCGATCTGACGATCAAGACCCCCCTCTTACCTTCACATCACCTGAAGCAGTTGCCGGGCTAGCTCAGGAGCAGTGATTCTCTAAAAAAATGGAGGCCTATGGATGGACGCTATTTGCTCGTGAAATTAAATTCGTTGAGGTTAGAGGTAAAAACGTAATTTAATTAACTAAAACACCAAAACAAAAAAACAACAAAAATCCTATAACTAATAATCCCTCCCTTTCAAACCCATTGATATCTCTCCCCTCTTTCCTACTTATCCCCACAACTTCCAAAACAGCCTGAATTTATGCTCTATGTCTTCCTGATACCAAAAATTACTCTTTACCACTACAATTCAAATAATTAGATATACAAACCTTTTCCGAAACCAGCCCGGATTTCGGTTTTTTAATTCGCCCTGACAGTTTAGGAGCGCGTTTTCCTTTCTGAAGAAAGCTTCAGTCACGTAAATGTGCAATATTTTAGAAAGACAACAAGAAAGTGGGTTTTGCTTTTCATTTTTTAAATAGGTTAAAATTTTCAGGTGTGACAAGTTTCCGGGAATATTCCCCTATAAATAAATCATTGAGTATGTTTGTAAACAAATGCACAGCCTTAGTAGTACCAGTTTGGTTTGTGACAAGAAAGACTTGGGGAACTACTGTTTTTCTATAAGTTGTTAAGCGATATAGGAGGTTGATTACCCTGTTATATTCTTCCCGAAGCGCACGATGTAGTTTTCTGGCGACTAAAGTGTCGTGTTATATACAGTATTTTGTCCCCGATCTATGTACTAGGTACTTGTTTTCTTTCATGTCTTTACTCTTTCATATTCATTTAGACTGAGCATATATTAACACAGGATGTTAATGGCCACAAATGTTTTCAGTTATTTCGCTACTGTATTACAAAAGTGATTGGTGTAAAATGTCTGAAGCCCTGCTCATTAAATTGCTGTCAAAATGGGAGTTCATTTGGTTGTAAAATGTCTTATGTTTAGAGGAATGTTTGGTACGTGAAAATCTAGAAAATTGTACGTAAAGCATGCCACATTGTTTTCCATGGATGAATTTTTGTTTATTAGAAGATACCTAATTTTATAATGTATCTCTTGGTCATTAATTTGTCAGTATGTAACTTGCTCTACCTAGTTCTTGTAATCTTCATTACACCTGTATTGCAAAAAATGAAATCAAGGACAAGTCCAAAAGTGTGCCTCAGATTCTGTGTGATTCTTCAAAAAAGTATGAAGTGTAAAATTTAGTCCATTCCCACCACAGTGATATTTGTTATTTTAATATTGATTTTCCTGATACATGCCTTTGCAATATAATGACGGGAAATTACTGGATTACTACTTCTTTACTAGAAATTACTGGACTACTACTTCTTTATCTAATTATTTCAATTGTATAAAGTTTTGAATCTGTTGGGTTTCAATATAATGCAAAACACTTATGTAATTTACCGTACGTATTCTTGAGTTCCAAAATCTCAACCCCTTCTTCTGTTCTATACATAATCAAATATTGAATAGAACTACCAAAAAGGTTAGCAACATTTGAAAACCTAGAAATTTTAGTTCCCGAATTGTGTAAATTTTATTTGCATTGTAAACGAATTGCATATTTGATTTTGTCGTATTGCTGATAAATATAATAATCCACACCCCCAGTTCTGTTCCTACCACAACTATCTAAACGGGAGCTCAACAAAACGTGCGCACAGTGAAGTTACATTTCATGTCCAGAAACAAAGCAAAAGGCCATATCAGTATTTGCTTAATGGATGAAGGAAAATGGACGAAAAACTCAAGAAACCTGGAAGCCTGAAGTACATGACCTAGAATCTGAAGTACTTAACTTTTTATATACATACTCATTGTATTCATGTGATATTTTATATAAATATTTATTTTTGTAAAGTTAACATATTTTATGTTATGGAAGATTGTATTGCTGGATATGTAATTTATTATCTAGATTACGTAGTTCCAGATTTGATTTGACTGTGATTTGTTTCCTTGTTATTTTCTTATAATAAGACTAGTAACGTTATTGTGCCTCATGTCACTTCTGTGAATGAGTGTTTACAAAGGTGTGGCTTCGCGTAAAAATGAATCACATTATTTTAATGTATGTTCGTTTATTTATTATTTGTATATTATTTAGGGTATTGTGGAGTAAAGGTAGAATGGGGGTAATTCTCTTACAAATTTTATATACCACAATTGTGTGGATATATGTCATGTCAATACTATATAGTCATGTGATTACTATAATGTTTATAGTAACAATAATTATAACAACTTATGCTGTACCCAGAAGGACCAGATGGATTCATTGCAAACTAGGCGGATATTGCCATCAGCTTAGACAATTTTTAACTGTCGACCTCGCATTCAGAGGCTGAGTATGGGGACCTTACGTCGGGGACACTGGCCGAAATAAATTCGTCTAATGGCTAATACATCAAATAGGACATCGCCTGCTCGTTTCCTAGACCTTGGCGGCGTGTTGGACAGCAGTTGCACAGTTAGACGCGTTCGATAACAGCAGCATGGAAGCGCTGCGGGAAGCTGATGATCCTGTCGCCTTATTGCGCCTCAAACCATCGGTGCGAACATTATCTTCGCCACGCGTACTCGACATGCAAAATTTGGACGTCCGCCACGCACCACGAGGAGGGAAGGCCGACGGATACCCCCCGCGCGCGAACAGATCCAGCGGCAACGACAGCCATTGCGCGGACTGTGCAGCCTGCTCTGCCACATTATGGGGGTGCCACCGCAATTGGAAGACAGTGGCACGCCGCAGGTGTCCCCTACGCCGACCTTCGATGTCCAAACCCCAGAGCGTCACCACAGACTTGTCTGGTGGCGAGAACGACGTCCATGGCGGCGTTCAGCCTGGAGAGAGGAATGCACGCTTACACTACATAAATGATCAGGACGTCCGCCACGCACCGCCATGAGCAGAGAGGATCTACCGATGGCTTCCACGTGTGCACGGATCCAACAGTGCAAAGTTAAGCCATTGTGCGAGCTGTGCAGCCTGATCAGCCTCCGCATCATGGGAGTGCAGTACCGATGGCGGATTGTTGCATCTGCAGGCCTCCCGAACGACGACCTTTGGCGCCTGCTACTCTAACCCAGCATCGTCTAGAGACGGCGTGTGTCGAGAATGACGAACATGGCGGGCGTTTAGACTGGCAGCATTTATCTTCAGCGGCGAGTCCACTTCTGCTTTGATGGCGACCACCACCGACGGTGTGTCTGGAGGCCCTGTGAGCAGCGCCGGAAGAGCGGTGAGTGGCATCCCACCACACGTCCCAGCAGCTTGGAGTGGTGGTGTGGGGCTCTCTGTCGTATGGTGCGTTTTCGCCCGAGTGCCCCTCACGAGCACCGTGCCAGCCACTCGCTACCTTGAAGGAGGTCCTGCAAGCGGGGGCTCGGCCGTCGGTGTGCGCCCACGCCCACCTACTGTTTCAACAAGGCAACGCCCGTCCTCGGGACGCTGCCGCCTCCAGAGGTTCCTTGCAGTTGGCGATCCTCTTCCCATCGCACGACCCCTTTTTACAGCTATGTGGGTGTGATCAGGACTCTACCCCTTCTCACCGTTCTGCGAGCACTGCACACGGAGGTGCGATCTGCGTGGAACGGTCTATTACTGGGTTCCGTTCGAGACCTAAAAAAACTCCATTCTGCAACGTCTCGATGCGTGTTTTCGCCTCAATGGCGAACGCCAGACTGACATGCACCTTCTGTGGCCTTGTAGCACATTAAACATTGATCCTATAAATGTGAAAGTGTAACCATTTCATAGGCCTGTACCATCTACGTACCTGCCAATAATGGTCGTAATCGCTCTTGCCCTTCTGGTTCTTGCCCGTAAAGTTACAAGATTTGCCCGTAAATCTTGCCCGTACAGTTACAAGATTTAGGGTAATTTAGAACAAAATATAAGAATGTTATCAAACCCACTTGCACTCTTACTCCATGGTACTCTTGTTAAAACTGCATTTCAAGTAAGTCATTTTTACATTAATGTTCAACAGTTTCATTATATTTTATATTTTGTCGTCAATCTTGCGTTTAATTAAAGAAAGTTTGTGCAAGTTTATTTGCCTTGTAATGTCTCAATATACGTATTCTGTAAGTGCTATTGGTTGTTTAGAGGACACATTCTAAGCAATTCTTAGTTACAGTTCAACATCAGTAATTCGGAGGTCAAAACTTCCAACAGTAGATAATTGGGAATCGAATCTGGCAGGGAGAAAATTGCGGTAAGTGGATATTGTATGTATTTCCCACTTACACAAATACTTTTTTACTGTAGGTACACTTTTTATTTCTGTTCATAGTACATAGTAATTATGTACAATTAAAAAGTTAAAATTTTAATCCATTAATGGTTTTGAAATTGATGTAAATTCTTCCTGTTGATCCTGATATAATTGGAGGTGTTGATGGTACGAATAAATATATGTATTTGACCATATAGGATCAATCAAAATTGATTTCAGGAATTAAACTTTTTAAAAAACATTTATTATTGGCTCAACGTTTCGCACGCTTTGTACATGCCTTTTCAAGAGCAATTATGGCAACGGTTAACAATGTTAAATAAATTAATATAAAACAATAGAATTTACAATTTTTAAGTTAAATATTTACAATGCTGTTACATCCACAAAACCCTGAAGGCTTGTCAAAACAAATAGTTACATTATGCAATTTATGAGAGCAGCACATTCAGATATGTTAAGGAATAAACATTTCAAACATGTGGGATTGGCAAAAAAATAACACAATTATGGAAGTTGGTGTGGCATTAACATTTTATAAATTTGGTTCAGCTTCTGTACGTCACTTTTTGTGTTCATCGTATCATTCATTATTATATACAACATTTCGGCAATTAGCCTTTTTGATGTTTGTTTTTATAATGTAAAATTTTGACTTTGTCAAATGCAATGGAATGGTAAAGTTCCGTCCTATGCTTTGTTAAAGAGGTATGCAAATCCGCGTCTTGTTAATGTCATATTTATGCTGGTATATCCGTCTGCTAATATATTGCTTAGTCTCCCCAATGTACACCTGCTGACAATCATTGCAAGGAATGGAGTATACAACATTCGATTTATCTCCTAGTCTAGGTTTATCCTTCTGCTTGTCATAAAGATGGCTAGTTTATTTAGATTGTAAAATACAATGTCTAAATTGTATTTTCTGAAATAGGCTTTTATTTTATCATTGACAGGTTCATAAAATGGTAAGGGTATTCGTAAATTTTTATTGCTGGTAATTGTTTTGGATTTGCGTGTTAATCTCTTTTGAATATATTTATTAATAAAGAATGATGGGTAGAGATTGTTTTTCAGGATATTTTCGACTATCTTTAGATTTTGTTGTGAAATTCAGGATTAGCTAAATTTAGAGCGGAATCTTCAAGATTGTAAACCATGGCTATTTTTTGATTCTTAGAATGCGTGGATAGATAATTTAAAACTCTTCCTGAAAAGGTTGGCTTTTGATACCAGTCTGTTATCATTTTATTTTGTTTAACAATTAATTTAAGATTTAAAAAACTAATTTCTCTTTTTTCGTTCTCAAATTCTGTGGTAAAGATTAACCTGGGGTGGAATTTGTTATGTATATCGACCAAAGTGTCGACATTGGATTGATGTAAACAAGTAATCAAGTCATCCATGTACCTGTAATAAAATAAGACATGGAATTGAATTTGGGGAGAAGCAGAAGACTTCTATTTGTTCCATGATTAGATTGACAAGTACAGAGGAAACAGGGAGACCCCATTGCTAATCCAAAGGTTTGAAGGTAAATTTTTTTTG
This sequence comes from Acheta domesticus, assembly GCA_031308135.1. Classification (NCBI taxonomy): domain Eukaryota; kingdom Metazoa; phylum Arthropoda; class Insecta; order Orthoptera; family Gryllidae; genus Acheta; species Acheta domesticus. The sequence continues at coordinate 357 of JAHLJT010003030.1, read as the reverse complement.
TTGAACGAAAATGCGTTGTTATTTAAAATGGCTCTTAAACCTATTAAGAATTGATCTAAGGAGATGGGGGTGTATTTACTAATGTCAGACCAATGTTCTTTAATAATATTATCAAAATTCAATTGGATGTTGGTATATAAAGACTTAACATCCAAAGAGCAGAGGATATATCCAGGTGGAATGGATATTGAATCAATGCATATTTTAATTGCAGAGCAATTACTAACATGACTCGACTTTTTTCCTGTAATGTGGCTTAAAATTTACTGATGGTAGCACTTGTGGCTAATCTGTAAGTAGGGCCATTAATTCCTGCTATATAGGTTCTATATAGGTTGCTTATGGATCTTAGGTAAA
>JAHLJT010003029.1:0-46952 GCA_031308135.1 Acheta domesticus | reverse complement strand
ACGATTCTCTTTACACATATCAGCAACTAGGCAAAGTAGTCAATTTAACGTACATTCAGTAGTAAACAGCATTTACGCTAGAACGGCAGGACACACATGAACGAAATAACATCGAGAGCACCGTTGCGATTCAACGGATTGTCTCTGTCACACCATTTCCTTACATGATGGGAATGATCTTGTTGTGTCAGGCCTGCTAACACACACCGAGTTACACAGCTGTAACTGAATCAGGTGAATGTGCTTAAGCAAAGTTGGCAGACTTGCTTGACTTGTGAAGAAGAGACAATCGTGCCGTGTGCCCCCACGCTACCTCCCCGCTTCCGGTCACAATAGTGTCATGTGACTTCTGGGATTCCCAGGCGTGCTGCCGAATTATGAGAGGAGGGCATCAGAGGAGGGGGTATGGAAGGTTATTGGGAGGGGATAAACGAACGCCAATGAGAAGCCTTTGATTGTGAGAATCTATTTCACATCGCTCCGCAGTCGAAACCACGCAGCTTGCACACAGTGCATGGCTCCTTGAGTTCAATAACCTCGCCAACGAAGTGAGGTCGTTTAAGGGATGTTTTCTCGCCGTCACATCCAGCGAGGGGACTAACGCCTATTGGACCGCGCACGTAAATGACGGGAGGGGTTAGAGAAACAGAGGGAGATTCTTACGGAAGAAAAAAAATACTTTACTGAAAATATATTTTTAGTGATGGAAAACTAAGGGATGTAACACATCACTCGCATACATTGAGCCTACGCCACTGAAGTACATTTCGAATTCTTTGCGGGAAAGAGGTGAGTTTTCTTGCATTATTGCTTAGAATCGTACAAGATTCTAAGCAATAATCATAAAGAATGATAACCGAATACCATACAAATTTTAAAATAATTATTTCATTTTCCATTTATAAATTTGAATGAATTTCTGTTTTTTACATTTCCCCGTTATACGTACGTATATACGGAGTAATATACGTAGTATAGGGAACGTTATGTAATGCTGCGGAAAATCGATTTCGAGATTTTAACGGAAATACACGTTTTGGGGTCCCCTGATACCGAAAAAGTAATTCTTTTCAAAATGTCCGCCCGTCCTTTGTAAAGTGACGAGTGCCAAAATATAATAAGGAGAAACAGTGTTTTTGCCTACCTACAGCCAAAGTGGTAATGACAGTTCAACATCATACAATATGTGAGTTATTTGACCGTAACACATTTTTACTTTCCCGTATACTATACGTACGTACATACATACGTATAGTATAGGGAAAGTTATGTAATGCTGCGCGAAAAAACGGCGGATTTTTGGCAGAAAACTCTTATTAAGGGCCCTGGCAACGAAAAAGTGGATAAATCCAGTTGCTAAATTAATAAAAAATCTCCTAACACGTGGTGCAGCCAGAATCCCTATTTTGTGGGTCCTTGATACCGAAAAAACCAATTGTAAGCAGAACGTCTGTCTGTCCGTTCGTTCCATCTGTCTGTGGACAACGCTAGCGACTAAACCGTTCAGCCGATTTTCTCCAAAATTTATACTCCCCAACCGATCTGAATGACTCGTGCCCCTTGAATTTGAAATCGATATTTTAATTTTGGGGGTACTTTATATGAGGCCCCTGGGACATTTTCAAAAGTTTCAAAAAAATGGCGTCAACAATTTTGACTAAATTTTGTTGTTGAGTAGTCTGAAGGTCATTTGAGAGAATGGCGTAGGTCTCAAGTCGGTTGAAAACTTTAAATTTTCGAAAATTGCAAAAGTTTGAATTTTTGTCGGTGTCTTCCTCCAACTAAAAAAAATCGTCTCCAAAGTGAGTTCTTTCGTTAAGGTCATGTACATTTTTTGGCAAAGTTTAGTAGTCAATATTGCGTGCAATATGTGCAATTTAAAAAATACACAAGCAAGATTTTCTCAAAACGGCTCAAACTTTTTTCTTTAAACGTTTTGATAGGGATAGTACTAAATATACTCTATGAGATGACATAAACGCCATATTGTTCTATTCTTTTGTTTTTTCAAAAATTACAAAAATGTGATTTTTTCAACTTGTTTTGAAAGGTTTCTCAAATCTTTAATATGCACATTACCAGCAATTTGTAAACATTATTATATTTGTGAATACATGTGCCTCAAATGACTTAAATGAAGATTTTTGAAAACTCAAAAGTTTCTGTGAAAAAGAGCTTCAAATTTCGCATTTGCAGTAGCGCTGAAATGCCATTTTCTTCAAAACGACCATCAATATAGCCCGCTGCTACAATATAGCGCTTCAGTCAGCCGGTGCGTCGTAAATTACAATTTGCTGTTTTGTATATTATTTATTTGTAAGTTTTTACATGCGACCTTTTGCTATACATATACACATGATCTTTAAAGAAATTATTTTTTTTCAAATATTGGAAATAAAAATTGCTAGCTCTTTAAGAGAGTATCCAGGGAACGCAACATTTGCATTCCGTTCCGCTGTCGCGAATTTCTGTGAATTACGTGTCATTGTTGTGTCTTGATAGAGCTGTATGGTATCACAGACTTCTTTTTGCAATGCAAGTTTACAAAACTTTTGTATTATATTTTTATGCAGTTGTGTAATTCACATAGTTTTGACAACACTGATGGAAAGAATGAGTTGTTCGCACTGTTTAAGATATATAGGTGTGTTCCATCCCAGTCTAAAACTGAAGCTTATGTGAGGCAAGTTTTCACAGTTCTCGCATATAAATGCTGCAATCTTCTGGTCTCATTTGGGCAAGGTCCTGATTGGTCGTGTGATGTGTATCAGCCACAGTTTTAGGTGTCATCTTAAGATGTATTTCTTACACCGCGACCCAAACCGATCATGCGCACCGTAAGGACATGCCTCTAGCCTCAAACTGGCTTCAGAAAATTTGCGCCAAAGGTGGTTAGTTAACACACCTATATATCTTACACCGTTGCGCACCGTTGATCGCTTCTTTGGTTGAACTGGACGTTTTCAAATAACAGCTAAGATGTTAGTACGGCAGAAAGTGCAAATATTTCAATTCTACGTAGCTGCTTCCAATAATACGGGAAAGTATGTGCTGTTGAGCACCACTAGTTTTTTATTTTATCGGACTTTGTGAAATATTTGTGAATCTCACATAAGCTGCAATGCGAGAGATAGAAGTTAACAAACATATTGGACGGATTCAATTTAAAGGACAAACGTGTTATAGCTGTGTACCTAAACAATAAAATATAAAATATTGTCACACATGGTGTGTAATAATGACGAATTTTGTATTAATGAATCTATAATTTGAACACTTGCTAAATCACGATTGATTAGCTGCAGTGAAACTGTTACAAAATAGTACACTGTACAAACAAACAACTGTACTGTTCAACACTGCACAACAAAAATAAACAACTGTACAAAATAGTTGCCACCAAACTTGTAGTAGTTCCGGTTTGACTTATATAGATTGGAGTACCATGAATTTCAACCTATAACAGGCAATAACAGGATAAACGAAATAACTGTTATTTCGTGTAAGAATTACTAAACGTTAACTGTTAAGAACAACAGTTTAGCTATTAAGGGCACATTCCCACACTCCTCCCCGTCGCGTCACATCGCCCGTCTTCATGCACATGCAAGCCGGCCCTCAACGCTCGCGTCCAGAGCTAAGTACACGATCGCCACATGAAATCCATCTAAACCTCAGATTCAACTAATATAAAATATGTATATCCAGTTCGCAGTAACATTTGATCAAAACGTATGTCTAAAGTTGTATCCATATCAACAATTTGTGTAAACTTCATTGTGTCTACTAGTTCCAATGAACATTAAAACATTAATCCAATGAGCAATTTTAATATCAACAATGCAAATCTAAGCGAAACAAAAGGCACTCTAACTAATAAATCCGATGTAAAGTGACATGTGAGATACACTCTATTTAATTGCTTAATAACTTTCAATTATGCGTTACAATGGGACTCCATTTATGATATTCATACGTTTCCTACTGATATTAATAATATTAGTTTTGCTTTCATAGCTCTGCTATGCTCAAAAACTTCCCTCGATGTTAAGATATTATATTAACTTCATTTTCAAATAAAATGATGGGTTTCGATGTACAACATTTTTCACCTTACCTGCTGCATGTGGTCGTAAAATTCTCTACAGAATCACGTTTCCTGGAAGTTCTGTGGATTTAAAACTAACTCTAGAACTGATGGCAACTACTATAAATTATCAGCCTTTTCTTTTCTCAAAAGAAATCAAATTTAAGATTTATTATAGCAGTTTTACTAAATTTTATAAGCTCTTGAATGTAATAATTAACCTTTTATCTGTACATTAATATACCGTACGGTTTTGGAATAAAGTCGTGAGCTGACTTCTCAGGTGACCTGCTCAGCTGTCTTCGTGCTCGCTGTTGTTCATGGGAAGTCCTCGGTATCCCTATTATTGTTTTTGCTATCGTCAGAATAAATTACCAAGTGTTCTCGGAATGTCCTCGGCTATTCGATACTTTATGTAATTCAATGATTTCTCTCAAATAATTTCGTGAACACGGCTGGCCCTCGCTGTGCTTCGGGTGAAACCACCAATGCGTGATACTTACCTTCAGCCGACTTATTACAAATTACACCCCATCTACGGATCTATCCTGATATAAATCCCTTCGAAAATACGGAGTCCCAAACTTAATTTACAAAAATCACAATTATAACGTAATATGGTTAACACCTTCGAACACTTACTCTGCACAATTGTCAATGTATCAAAACTGATCATCATTTACCTGCCTCCCTACCATTTATAAACACCCCCAGTCTGTACTGAAACAAACATTCAACTACCGCAGTGATTGCTTACATGTGTTCAGGTCGGCAGCTTTCGAGAAAGTGATTATTTCCCTTCCCACAGGATCACGGCTTCCAATGCCTTCTTCAAACCCATCGCATGTAACGACTACGGGGCCGTGATGCCGCGCAACAGCACAACGCTCTGACATCAGGCATGAAATCTTTACATTTGTTGATTAGTTGTCTTAACAACATCTATTCTTTGGATTTTACACGTTCTGTGTGCGTACAATCCCATCATAACTATTACTCGTTCACTTTACATTTGCAGACGGCAGAATTAGGAACAAATGTTGTTTTGAAAGTGAAAGCCCGAACACACAACCGAGAATACACGAATGGCCCCGATGTCAATCAGCATCTGTCCAATCAGCTGTCTCCGAAGGCAGCACAAGCGCTACGGACACAGCTGACGAATTATGCCTTTCTGACAGTGAGCTGGAGTCGCTCTCTTAAATGATTAAGATAATATACAATAAAATAGATCCACCACACACTATTCACAACATTCACGTACAATATTTTCATTTCTTCTTTGCACTTCCTATCTACTGCTTAATGGTTATGTTCTTGCCCCGCCGGGGTTCTGTGTGCTGCTCACCGCCATCTATATCATATTAAACGGTCAGTTTATACTGCAGACGCGCGTTTCTCATTCAGTTGGCGGTGACCTCATGTAACAGATCGCAGCGCTCCGTCTGCAAATGTAAAGTGAACGAGTTGTACATGTTTGATGCATACTCTCCTACGCAAAATACCGTGGGGTCTTCTGACTTATCACGCATGATTTATTTCAAACTAAGTAAATCTATCAGTATCAAACGACTCATGTAAATTTATTAATTATCTGTTTCAATTAGATCACAGAGCATCGCTAAGTACAAATCAAAACACAACTAGTGGTGCTACAAAATGGCACAGACTTTCCCGTATTAGTTTTCTATTTCCTTGGGTCTTCGCTAGCTATTCGGAATTGCCACATACTCTTTCTTGCCAGCTACCATCTATCACGGCCAAAAGTACATTTTTTGTCATTTTCTTAATTTTTCAGTTTCCTATTGGTAGAACGGAAACATTAATTTTAGAATTCTAAAGAACACAAAAACCTAGTCACAAATGGCAATTTTCTTTTAAAAACTATGTGCCGTTTAAGAGAAAATGGCGTTTTAGCGCTACTAAAAATGCGAAATTTGAAGCTCATTTTCACAGAAAATGTTTGAGTTTTCAAAATACTTTATTTGAAGTTATTTGAAGCACTTACACTGACAAATATAATAATGTTTATAAATTGCTCGTAATGTGCATACTAAAAATGTGAGAGATCTTTCAAAAAAATTACAATTATGTAATTTTTGAAAAAACAAAAAAATAACTCAAAATAAACTTTACGCTATACTAAAGAGTGTAATTAGCACTATCCGTTACAAAAGTTTCAAGAAAAAAATTGCAGCCATATACGAGAAAATGGCGTTTGAGCATTTCTCAAAATGCCGAAATTTGAGCTACTTTTCACAGAAAACTGTAGTGTTTTCGAGAAACTTTACTTGACATTATTTAAAGCACATGTTCTCATAAATATAATAATGTGAACAATTCGCCGCTAATATTAACAATTCGTCGTAAATATTAACGACGTGAGACACAAGTAGAAAAAAAATATACAAAAAAAAATACAGTAATATGGCGTTTATGTCACCTCATAGGACACATTTAGCACTATCCCTACCAAAACATTAAAGAAAAATTTGGAGACGTTTTTGAGAATATCTAGTTTTTGTAATTTTCTTAAAATTGCTCATATTACACGCAATGTTGCGCGAAAACTACTAAAATTTTCAAAACAATGTACATGACCTTAAACAAAGGACTCACTTTGGAAAACACATTTTATTTGAAGGAAAAATCTCTATCTTAAATTTTCTAGTTGGAGAAAGACGCCGAAAAAACTTCAAAATTTGGCAATTTTCAAAAATTCAGAGTTATCTGTGAAAATCGGACCTATGCCTTGTTAATATGTGTATTTTACTCTATTCATAAAAGAAATTTAAAGAAAAAAATAGAGCTGTTTTTGAGAAAATTGAGAAAATGTCTGGGGGTTTATGTAAACTACCCCCAAATTTTGAAAAATCTTTTTCAAAATCTCAAAGCTTCGACTAGAACCAGATCGACCGGGGAATATCGATTTTGGAAGAAATCGTACGTATGGTTTAGGCGCTGGCAGTGTTCACAGACGGACGGACAGACGGACGTTTTCCTTTCAATTCGTTTTTCGATATCAAGGACCCACGAGAGAGGGGTTCTGGCTACACCACGTGTTAGGTTTTTTTTTTTCTTAATTTAGCGACTGGTTTTATCCACTTTTTCGTAATCACGGCCCGGCAATTTTTTCCGAGGAAAATTGGCCATTTTTTCGCGCAGCATTACATAACTTTCCCTATACCATGTATATCACTCCGTGTATACGTACGTATACGGGAAAGTAAAAATTTTCAATAATTACTGCCGAACATAATGTCAGCAACTATTTATTTTATGTGGCACCCTTTCCTGCCAAATGACATACGGTGAAAATAATTCCGATCGAAACATTACATATACAAGGGTGGTCAGCGAACCTGAAATCCTTGGAAACCGAAAAAACAGGAATTTGAAATAGCCTGGAAGAACCGGAAAAAACAGGGAATTTCATTTGAAAATCAAGATTTTTCGTTATTTTCAAATTTATCCCCAAATTTCACTTACGCCATGTTATTTAGCAAATTTCTTCATTGAACTCGATACTTTATAATGGTGATTGGTAAAATCCAAGTACGCATGAAAAATGCCTCATGTACGCTTGAGGATTGCAAAGTCCTAGACCCGTGCGTCACACGAGTACAAAACAGTCCAATATTTATTAGACTGTGACTTCAATCACTGTCACGTGTGTAGGTACAACGTATAGGTAGCACCACAGAGCACCTGTATGGTTGTCCATGGGCGAGGAACAAACGTTTCATCTGGAACTCAATAACTGGGTTTCGATTAGTGTCGCTCCTCTTATTTGATGACATTTACGGTACCACTTTGCTATTTTTCCGACTGAAATCACCACGTTATCACGTCCATGATACTCTGGAATTTTTTGCTTATTTTGTAGAAGAGCGCAGTTGAAGCTATCTTAGCTTACAGCCTACCCGGAGATTGTGTGGGAGTGTTCGAATTGACAAGGTGCACGAAGAAAATGAACATGCGTAGATTCTGACGGCGTTGCGTCCAAGGAAATACGAGTACACCCTATTTTCAGACCCATTCTTCGTCCTTGTGGGCAGTAATGTAAAATTCTTTTCGGTAGGCGGTTGTCTTGCATCCTGTCTTACACTTCCTAACAAGGTAATACATTAAATAAAACTTAAAATCACACTATTCGTAATTGGACGAATTCAAGATCACTCCATACAACCTCACAGCTGAAACAGTGCATAGGCCGTTCCGACTGCGCCGATGACGTCATCGGAACTTCGGAATGTCCAGAAGATATTTTCTTTGGACTTTTGCATACGGCAGAAGATGCGAATCGTCCCGTGACGTCCTAGTGCGCTCCCCCTTACGGAAATCAATGTAATTAATTTTGAAAATCCCTTCCGTCCCGTCCGTCCGTGCCATACCAATCCACTGCGCATGGCTTAATACAAAATCAAGTGTCAAAAGGTATAATTGAAGGGCTTAGTGCAAGAAGGTGTTAGCTCAGAAAGTGCCCATAAGGGATATTTTAAGTTTAGTAAACTTGCCTCGAACTTTTTAAAATATTATTGAAAATTATTTCTTTTTTATATTTTTCTTTCTTTCCTTGGTCTAAACTATTTGGTGTTCCATCTGTCCTCTTACCTCTAATATAACTGCAAAATATTCACATCCTTTTTGGAAGAAGGTGTCAACTTACAAAGTTGACACCTATTGCCGGTAAGGAGACATAAAGAAACACACTGCAGGAAGGAACTGGGAACTGGGAACACTGGCAATATTTTCTGATGGAAAGTAAACTTATTTTAAAAATGAAGAGCTTAGTGCATAAAGATGTTAACTCAATTTTTAGTTTTGCCACCAAAACTACTTTTCTAAGAGTTTCCTATTAGTTGCTTTGCTACTTTAGATGAAATCACAATATGTCATAAAAATACAACAAAACAACATCTATACAACACACACGACAGCGCATATGGTCTTCCAACAAAAACTAACAGGAAAATGAACTCCGAAATCGCTGTTTCCGGCGACACGACGCCACCAACTCAGTGGAGCCATTTTAGTTTAGTGGTGAAATGTAGTTGGCATTTAAAATTAAATGATCACAGGTGTTGTCATTGCCAACAATGTTATTTATTTCAACAAGAGCAGTTTTCGATGGCTTAGCCATCATCATCAGTTTTCTAGTACAATAAAATAGCAAACTATTAAAACAAGATATTACAATAAATCAAGAGATTAACATTAGGAATGGCAGATTACTAATAATTTAAAAACAGAACTAACATTTTGTGAAATGAAACAAAGGGAAAGAAATAGGGGGTGTTAAAGTATTTTTATGTTACAGTAATTTGAATCTACGCAAGAAAGTGGATGAAATTGAATAGAACTTGTGAAAAACATTTTTGTAACAGAAACATGAAATGTAAGTTGAGCCGCTCCTTACCTGCTGTCTGGAAGCCACAAAACGACTACGCGGGTTTGGGTGGGCCAAGCGGCTTAAGTACCGGGCTGTGGGGTGGCGGAGGAGGAGGAGGGTTAATGGTCTGGGTGCGGTGTCCTGTCAATTGCCTATGCATGGATCAAAATTACTTCACTTTTGACAACAAATTTTACAGACAAACTTCAGGACTTCCTATGGGCTCACCTCTCTCTCCTCTTCTTGCAGATATTTTTATGGATTCTTTGGAACAGACCATCTTCCTTTCAAACCATTCACTTTTCAGAAATATTACATATTGGCACCGTTACGTAGATGACATCCTTGTTCTTTGGACCGGTACAACTAGACAAATGGATCTGTTTACTGACTACCTCAACAATCTACATCCCACTATACAGTTCACCACAGAACTACAGAACGAAGACAAATTAATCAATTTCTTAGACCTGAGTATCAGCATATCGGGAAACAATCATACTTTCAATATTTTCAGAAAATCAACGTACACAGACACTGTCATCCACAACTCTTCACAACATCCTATTCAACACAAACACGCTGCCTTTCACTCCATGATACACAGATTACTATGCCTGCCTCTGACACAATCTCATTTTCTGGAAGAACTTAACACTATACAACATATTGCTAGATCAAACGGTTACGACACTGAACTCATCAACACCATACTACGCAGCAAAACATACAAACAGAAACTGAAAATGTACACTTCACTCTCTGCAGTAGCACAAACACCAGATAAGTACTCTTGCTTACCTTATTTTGGCAACCTTTCAGAAAACGTCGCACAAAATATACGCAAAGCCGGTATCAAAGTTTCTTTCAAATCAGAAAACTCCCTCAGAAAAAATATATCCCTAAAACACACACAGATCTTTCAGAAAACAGCGGCGTCTACTCATTACATTGCCACGACTGCAAAGCCAAATACATTGGTCAAACAGGCAGAACTTTCAACGCAAGAATAAAAGAACACATACGCGCTTGGAAACACAACTCCTGTAAATCTCACTTTGCCAATCACCTCCTTCAGACAGGCCACACGTTCGATCCACATACAGATATTCATATACTGGAAATAGAAAATCATTATCACACCAGATTAACTTTAGAAAACCTCCACATCCATTTAAATGACAACCTTCTGAATAAAAACATAAACCATAACCCCTCCCCTCTACTGAAATTATTATTAGACACCACCCTCAAAGCGCACTCCTCCGGGGCGGCGCAATAGACAGGATACACCAACCAGGCCATTAACCCTCCTCCTCCTCCATTACCCCACAGCCCGGTACTTAAGCCGCTTGGCCCACCCAAACCCGCGTAGTCGTTTCGTGGCTTCCATACAGCAGGTAAGGAACGGTTCAACTTACATTTCATGTTTCTGTTACAAAAATGTTTTTCACGAGTTCTATTCAATTTCATCCACTTTCTTGCGTAGATTCAAATTACTGTAATATAAAAATGCTTTAACACCCCCTATTTCTTTCCCTTTGTTTCATTACACAAAATGTTAGTTCTGTTTATAAATTATTAGTAATCTGCAATTTCCTAATGTTGATCTCTTGTTTTAATTGTTTAATTAATTGTTTGCTATTTTCTTGTACTAGAAAACTGATGATGATGCTAAGCCATCGAAAGCTGCTCTTGTTGAAATAAACAACATTGTTGGCAATGGCAACACCTGTGATCATTTAAACAGTGGAGCCAATTCGTGCACCGCTACACGATCGTGTGCAAAAATAGGCCAACTGTTAACACTGTCTTGCTTGTAAACTCTGAGATAACACCTTCTTGCATACACCGTTTCCTACGTGCAATGAGTTGACATCTTCACATCAAATATTTTGAAAAACATTGTGATTTTTATAAAAACTAGTAAAGCAACTAATAGGAAACTCCCAGAAGAGTTGTTTTGACCATAAAAGTAAAAATCACAAAATTTTGAGTTAACACCTTCATGCACTAAGCCTTTCAATTTATATTAAAATTACCATCAAAACGTTAACATATGATACATCATTGGATCCCTCTTTTTGCGACCGATTGCAGTGAGGCAAATAAATAGTTCCATATTACAGATGAACAAAAACTTCTTGAAAACTAAAAATATTACGAACAATACCTCTACAGTATGTTGCTTGTCCAATGATACTACGCTGTTGAGCAAAAATTGCTTTTCTATATCGCGAACCATTTAAAAGTTATCAGGATTGCCCATAATTGATGTGTCACCGGGTAAATTAAAAATTTCTTTTTATTACACACTTGCATAACACACGAAATTTTCTACCCACTGGAGGTGCCACCACTTAAGAATTATTTGCCATTTTTTATTGTAAATACATATTACATACATTGTTAACAATATTCTGTTACAAAATGTTTGCGGTACAATAAACAACAATGGAAATCAACCCGATATATTTCAAATTCACAAGAAAAGCTCGAAATGACTTCCTTCAATTTCACTGTCCCTTGATTACGCAATATATGCTTTGGCTCTTTTTGAATGTTTCTGGAGAGTTCCGTATTTGTTCAAATACATTTTGAATTCGCTGGCTCAGGTAATTAACACCAGCTCCAGGAGTGGCTTAAGCGAAGGATTTCAAATGTCCCCAAGGAAAAAAGTCCATTGGATTCAAATCGGTCGATCTCAAAAGCCATTCAATGAATCTCACGCTACCCATCCATCTTTGTGGAAAGTAATTAACCAATCGCTCGACAATTATTCCACTGAAGTGAACTGGATCACCGTCGTAAATAAACCTCGAAGTATAGTTGAAGAGGGAAAATACATCAAAGGATGTATGTGAAGCAAAATATTTTCTTGGCTATGAAATGAAAAAATTGCATGCCCATGTTTATGAAGTTATAAAATTTATTAGCATTTACTATTAAAGATCGTATCGTTACTTTTCCTCTCTATTCATTAGAGTATAGAGAGGAAAAGTATTTGAATCACATCATTAATAAAATATGGATTTTTGGGTCGTAAAAATCTTTGTTTACATATTTTTGGAGGAATTTCGCTCACATGTGAATATTAAGGCATATTTATGCTGTAACAATTATGGTTATGGTTGGTGGAGGTGGCCAGAAGATGCATGCAGTTTAGAACCCCATAATCGAGATGTCATTATGGATGAATGGAAGTATATGTCACACATAACTCGTCAGGTTTTGAGCTCAAACTTGCGAAACAAATCAGGAGTAAGATTTAGTTGTGACTTTCCAGGGACCATTAAAATATTTGAATTTTTGAGAGTACATTACATGAAGCCACTTGTGAAAACAAAATTTTTAGAAAAATGATTGCAAAATTTTTCTTGATATGATTTGCCCGAGTAGATGAAAGTGTATTTATAAATACGGTACATTTCAAATTTTTATTATAAATATATGAAATTTTGAAACTTGCCAGAGAAGTCAGAGGTATTTTTCTCGATGAAATTTAACCCTCAATTTTAGATCATTCACTAATACACTGTTTTCAAAAAAAATGTGAATAGTTTTGACGCAAATTTATAATTTTTCCAAAATTATAAGTTACAATAACTTAATTACATATTTCATAACACTGGTAGGAGAGAAAGTTTTCGTATGCTGTGGATTTCCACTAAGTTTTATTAGTTTAAAAATCTGAAACGTCTTAAATAGAAATACAAACCATACCTTTACAGAGTCAAGAGAAGAGGCATGAACTTACGTTCGTGACTTTCCCTTTAACTTAACATTCTTGTTAAAATGTTTTGAGTGTTTGTGGGATGACCATATATATGCTTTCATGCCTGAACAGTAAGGTGACCCTTATTTTTTAACTTTTCAAAAGTTGAGCTCCCTTCCCCTTATTTCGTCCCAATCGATAAAAAAACGAACCAAGCAAAATGTGAGGTCAATCGAACAACTCTAAGGCGACGCCCAGCGACCATAAAATTTTGAATGTTTGCCGTGTGAATTTTGTATGCTATTTTTATTTTTTATACTGATATTATTAACTGTACTTACATTTAGATTAACTCATTTTTTAAGCAAACAATCTGTATATTAATTATAAGGCTAAAAGAGATAATTGTAATAACAATAATAATACATTACTACACAGTGAAATCTGTTCAAGACGGTATATCAAGTATTTAAATGCTTTACAATACAATACTTTACACCATATCATTTTGTTTGATCATTAGAGTTCCACTCTCAATCCGTCTCCACTTCTTTGTGTTGTGCGGAACGACACTTGACTCCAAATGTCGAAAGAAGTTCTGAAGCTTTTGATAGACGCAAAATAGCTGATAGAAATGGAGTTAACACATTAATGACTGTTTCAGAAGCTTTTGGGCATGAAACTGAAAACCTAGTAATAAATCACATTTCTGTTCAACGCTTTAGAAACAAATAGAGACACGGAAATTCAGCACTTTAATCCAAAAGACTGCCAAATTTAATGTTGCAATGAGATAAAAAGTTACCCTCGACAATCGAAGTTGTTGATACGGTTTTTAGGCTGGCAGTAATAGTAAATTTTCAAGGAAATGAGCAATTGTTGGCATTCCCTGAAATTCAAACATCTACAGGAAGAGGTCAAGACATGGCTGTTTACAGAGTAGAGAAGTGGACTATAACCGAAAAAATCCAAGCTTTTTGCTCTGACACGAAAGCGAGCAACACATTTCGAGTGCCTGCAAAAATATAGAAAAGTTGTTTAATCGTAACCTTCGTTGCCGTCATTACATTCTTGTGACTATTCCCCCTGTGAAATTCAAATCAATGGTGTTTAATTATACATATAATATACCCTAATCAGGGCGGTGTGTCGCAAGAACTTTATCACTTTTTCTATCTGATGTTTCTTACCTCTGCTACCTACAGGCCAATCATAAGCTCCGACTCACGTATCTTAGGAGTCGGTATGTATCCACCGCTGTGTGCAATAAACCACGTATGTATAATATAACATTTCTGATTTTAACATCGTTATCAGTTATTTTCAATAGTAATAGCATGGCGAGATTAGGTGATGCGTCTGACGGCAAAATATAATTAATAAACATTTATTTGAACTGCAATTGGGTATGACCCGGTGGCAGTTGATAACAATAATTACAATGTGATAAAATAATGAATGATGATTAATTTTACCTTTAATTTGCTAGCTCAGTTCTTTGGATCTCATGCTCTCTATACAGAGAAGCCTGGAAGTCTGAAATTATTTATATTCCGAAGGAATTACATACAACGTGGCACAACAATAATTTTTGTTTATTAAGAATGGAATTTGAGATTAACAATATAAAAATTCTCTTGCTTGATTTCATGCATTAGGTTCACGGTACCGAATTGTCTGGCGTTGTGAAACGATGGCCCCGCAGTTCGTAGCCCTTTGACTTCCGCGCCGAAAATCCCTCTTCGCGCCGGTCGTCGCCGAAGTCGTCTGCTTCTTTCTTGCTGCTCACTTCTTGCACTATTGTTCCAAATTTGTCCTCCCTATTCGCGTCGATGTCCAACTTAAACAATTCAGCTTACATACGCGCCGCTACCACCAGGATGCCAGTCAACCACCAACTCTCCTAGTCCAGAGCCCCCTTCTTACCCGTCAACAACCTTCGTTACCTAGTAACCGCGACCGTCCTGATTGAAGCGCGGCGTTGTTTTGTAATATTTTTGTATATTACAGCTCCGTCCGTCCAGATTAAGTCGCGTCGTTTGTTCTGTAATATTTTGTATATTACAACAATAATAATATGATAATAAAAAAGTACAGTAAAATACGATGCAATAATCATACTATCGCTAATATTAAATGTTATAACAATTATTTCAACTCTACTATGATAAACAACAATTATATGTTAGTGATAAAAATCAGTACGAGCTACATAGATATTGGCTAAATTAGATTGAAAGAAGGCATTTATCACATTCAGTACACTTAACTGCACTACACTATATTACACTGTTTTGCAGATTACACTAACCAGCATTTCACAGCACTTCACCACACTTCACATCTCTTAGTTACTCATTTAACATCTATTACTCTCAGCTTGTACTAACTTATTTATAAAACTACGTGCACTTAGAGGAAAGGCCTTGAAAGTTGCTGTGGGTAAATGGCCAATCTCTAATTGCTCTGTTACAAAATGAGAATTTCAAAAGATCTGAATTTGGTTTCCTTGTTGGGATTTTATGGATGTGATCTCCTCGGCCCAAATAATTTGGTATTAATATTTGGCACATTTTGGAACTCTGTTAGACGTAATTTCATTCGTGGAATATTCCTATTAAATATCACTCGTGCTTTGGAAATTCTCAGATAAATTCCAAAGCACTCATTTGCGAGTTTTAACTCACTGATGGATTCAATTTCTGGGCAAGATATTCGGCTTTTGAAATTATTTAGACACATATGGTCGAACCTGGACAATAAATCTTACATAACTGGTAGCAATGAAGCTTCTGATGATGTTCGTTCTCCCATTCTTGGATTTCCTGAACACCAACTTTGTGTTTGCCGTGTGTGCATTGCTGGAGTTAACGATACTGTTTCTTAGTGACATTAAAACTAACAGGAATCGTTTCTTACGACAGCAACTGTAAGTCATGCTAAATGTACGATAAAGGCTATATTGCATTAAAAATGTACCTCTTTTAAGGACGATTTCAGTTGCCTTGTAAGAAGATTTCTTTGGCGAGAATATGTATTTTTCTTGCTTGAGGGTACGTCCGAACCTTGTTCCTATCATCAGAACCAATGAAGGCACTGTATTGTGATTTCCTATTCATGCGTTAACTGATAAATTATCAAGATATTGTTCCAGAAATCAAAAAAGCTGCTGTAAAAAATCACACCATCTCTAGTACTTAGTTCTCAAGTGACTCTAGCCTTGTTTGAGAGTATCCTAACGGAGGGTAAGGCAAAAATGACTCATGGTTTTCTAGAAGCAAAGATGAAAAGAAAGAAGAAAAAATCAATTGAAGCGATTCATTCTGCATCAAAATAATCTTACTTTTTCTTCAAACATCAAAGTTTTCGTCTTGTATATCTCCTGGCACAGAATCATTCTTCAGTTCATTTTCTATTGGTATAGATTTTCGCGGTAAAGACTCTTCAATATAGAAGGATTATCGTGTTTGCAAAAGTGGAAATCCAAAATTTAAGATAGTTGTTGTGAATTTCGTTGAGGAAAGAAGTGTTTAATTCGTTTAGAATAATAATATCCTCAAAAAAGATGAAACTGCAACATTTTGTTTTATATATGGTTACCAAAGATCATAAAAATTACTCAACTGCTACTAATGTGTGCACTATTAAAAAACGAATATTTCTTTAATTTTTCGTTATTTAAAAAATTATTGAATGAACTTTTGAGTAATTTCATTTCGACTGTTTTAAACAATTGCTGGAGATGCTAGGATTTTTGAAACGGAATGTCTCACGTCAACAACCAGTCCACGCTTAATGTCTCTTCATTCCCGTCGTACCTCGTCAGAAACCTTTTCACATGAATCACTTGAGTACAAATGAACGCTCTGCCAATACACTACCATTTATACCTTTTGTACCAGGGACTGAATACCGAAATAATAGCGGTAAAGGTATTTATACCGGTATAGAAATACCTTTACCTCTATTATACCTTTATTCAAAATACCTTAAAAATACCGGTATAAGACGTCAAATACCGGTATTTTTAGAGGTATTTTACCTTTATTCGACGTCTATACCGGTAAAATACCTCTATTTAGAGGTATTTTACCGGTATTTTCTTATGAAAATGCCGGTATTTACATGAGAAAATACCGGTATTTCAGTATAATCATACAGGTTTCGGAGGGGAAACATTCTGATTTTTTACGCTGAGATGGCTCAGAGGAACAAATTATGGACTCCGCAGAGTTTCTGATCGGGGGTCCTAGGGTTCGAGTCTCAACGTTGGCGTATTTCGTCACCAGACATTCAAACCCTAGGTCGAGTTCTGTTGTTGGTTGAGAAGAATTATTATAATAGTCTGGGCACGCGAAGGCGTGTTTGGGGGAGCGAACGCGCGTTTGGGGAGCGAACGCGCGTTTGGCGAGCGAACGCGCGTTTTGGCGAACGAACGCGCGTATGGCGAGCGAACGCGCGTTTGGCGAGCGAACGCGCGTTTGGCGAGCGAACGCGCGTTTGGCGAAGCGAACGCGCGTTTGGCGAGCGAACGCGCGTTTGGGGAGCGTGCGTGGTCGGGCCTGCGGACTCTGCCAGGATATGACCTTCGACATCTGTTGTGAAAGAACGAAGGCGATAGAAATCTGACATCGGTTGATAATACTTCATGCAACGTTCCTTGGCGCATTCCGATTCTCGGAATCAGTTTTCCTTTGTAAGAACTGCGAGGGCTGCGCCGTTGCGTAGGCAGTTTCCGGAGGTCAGCGTTTCGACCCATGGGCGTCTCCGGTTCGGCAGAGGATAACGCACTCGACCTATGTACTCCAGGCTATTAATTTCTTTTCGCAGTGAGTAGAATTGAAATATGAGAGAAGGATGTTTGACCGTAGGCCCCAACAAACGCTTTGCCGAATGTGTACTGTGAGAGAGAGAGTGAGAGTGAGAGAGAGAAAGAGAGAGAGAGATAAAGAGAGAGAAAGAGAGAGAGAATGAGAGAAAGAGAAAGAAAGAGCGTGTGTATATAGCGCGAGAGTGTATAGAGCGTCAGTCAATAGCGCATGAGTGTGTAGCGCGTGTATGATTGGTGCAAGCGTGTGTTAGGCGCGCGCGTTTGTTCGGCGCGCGCGTTTGTTCAGCGCGCGCGTTTGTTCAGCGCGCGCGTTTGTTCGGCGCGCGCGTTTGTTCCGCGCGCGCGTTTGTTCCGCGCGCGCGTTTGTTCGGCGCGCGCGTTTGTTCGCGCTCGCGTTTGTTCGGCACGCGCGTTTGTTCGCACTCGCGTTTATTCGGCGCGCGCGTTTGTTCGCGCGCGCGTTTGTTAGGCGCGCGCGTTTGTTCGGCGCGCGCGTTTGTTCGGCGCGCGTTTGTTGGGCGCGCGCGTTTATTCGGCGCGCGCGTTTGTTCGGCGCGCGCGTTTGTTCGGCGCGTGCGTTTGTTCGGCGCACGCGTTTGTTCGGCGCACGCGTTTGTTCGCGCTCGCGTTGATTCGGCGCGCGCGTTTGTTCGCGCGCGCGTTTGTTCGGCGCGCGCGTTTGTTCGGCCTGCGCGTTTGTTGGGCGCGCGCGTTTGTTCGGTGCGCGCGTTCGTGGGCGTGCGCGTGTGTGGGCGTGCGCGTTTGGGGCGCGCGCGTGTTTGGCGCGCGCATGTATTTGGGGCGCGTGTTTGGCGCGCGCGTGTGTGGGCGCGCGCGTGCGTTTGGCGCGCGCGTGTTGTTAGCGCGCGCGTGGGTTTGCCGCGAGCACGTGTGTGGCACGCGTTTGTGACGCATGCGTTTGTGGCGCGCGCGCGTTTGCGGCGCGTGTGTGGGGCACGCGGCAGTATTTCCATTGAAAATACCGGTATAATACCGGTATAACCTTGATGGACGTCCATACCGGTATAGACGTCCTATAAAGGTATTTTACTGGTATAAAAGAATAAAGGTATTTTATACCGGTATGAAAAAATACCGGTATTTTACCGGTATTTTTACCGGTATTCAATACCTTTTCGGTCCCTGTTTTGTACGCGATACTTCTGCCATCTTTGTATTGACATATTGCTTTCCCATGACTTTTGTTAGCTCACTGTATATGTTCCACAGTTATTTTACAATGTTAGAACATTAAATTAAAAAAAATATTTCTTTACTCATCAAAATTTTTTAAATTCTATATATTTATTATTTATTTAAGAAAAGGTGATTTTATATTTCAGTTTAATCCTTGCATTGCAATTAGCGTAATTCATTACTGTAAATTAATGTAAATCAGTGTAAATTATTATGGTCGTCCATGATCTGAGCAGTCGTGAAGTAACTTCAAATAAATAATTAAAAAGTACCTGCAAAGCGAAATTGCAAGTCTGCGGAAATAAATATAATCAGAAAAAAAACTGTCGTTTTTCCATATCGTGCCACAACAACAGCGTGAGTTGATAACTAGTTTCGCGACTACGCGCTATGTCGGCAGTCAGCGCAGACGGACCGCTCGCGCTGTGGAGATGGTTTGACGGTCGGTGGTTCGATGGTGGGTGACAATCCTGCTATGCATTTGCCTCACTTTGCCCTGCAGGTAATTCCACAATTATAAGGTATATATGCTGGATGACACTAAATCTACAATATATCGAATAGTATATTACGCAACGAGTTTTTTAATGCTATGTTGTATTGAGTAATTACATGTTTTGAAAACGAGCGACGTTAGGAGCGAGTTTTCAAATTTGTACAAACCCAATAGAACATTAGAAACGAGTTATATACTTTTTTGTATAACATTATAAAATTATTAGAAGGCATAAATGATTACGGAAATTGGACCTTGATTAGCCGATACCTTACGTACATGCGTGATTAAAGCATTTGGATACATAACCACAGTATGCCTATCATACAGTAGTTCCGCTCTTCACCACGTTTTGGTCAACAACTCTAGCGATCCACGCGGTGTCAAAGGAACACTATGCCGCCTTACCATTCCTTATAACACAGCATCGTTCTGCTAAATCTAACCAAAGAGTCAATGTTTTTATATATTACGAAATGTCTAGCGACATCGCAGTTACGTGACAAAATCCCTCTGTTACTGCGTCCCACGTCTCCGGCGACCCAGCGCCCCTCTTCGGGCGATTCGCCAAACGCATGTGCAGCCGAGCCATTCCACGTCAAATCGCTCAAGAGTTGACACGACATGTTTTTAAATGCACGATATTTTTTTCTTAAATCTGGACATCAAAAAAGAGACACGCATTTTTTATTTACCTGAAAATTGATTATTTGTGTAGTTATGGCTATATTAAATTTTGGAATTTACAGGTACTTCACAAAATAAGATCAATTATTTCTCCGAATATACCAAATGTAAAAATTTATGGTTTGTGTCATTTAATACTTTGAAATGTGTATTTTTTTCCTCTGTAAATAAATTTTTTTAAAAATATTTTTTCATTTAAAAAAATGTATTTTTTCAAAAACAGTAAAATGTCTATATAAACTCGATGAGATAAAATTTTGAAAAAAATATAGGCGTGTTCCTTGTTCAATTTTCTATTAAATACAACAAGAAAAAAAGTGGGCACTCCACACATACAGTTCTAAGAAAATCAATTGTAAGTATGAGGGCGCGCTCTGCCTACCCACGCACTAACGAATTGTGTTCGGCCAGTCTTTTTTTGCAAGTGCTGAAGAACTAAAAAAAGAATGACCGTCTGTCTGATAAGGGTTTCAAGAGTTATTAGTATTTCAGATGTTCACTCTGCCCCCAGAATGTATGACACTGTGTCATACATATTTTTGTGGGTAACATCGTGGGTGACTTGTGGGTCATCTATGTTCTTATGAGTGAGAGCGAAACGAATTGAAATACGAGCCATTCCACGTCAAATCGCACTCGAATTGACAAGACTATTTAAAAAAAATAAATGACACGAATATATGGCATTCATTCTGGACATCAAAAAAAGAGGCACGTGTTTCTTTATTTACCTGAAAATTGTTTATTTGTGTAGTTTTGTCTTTATTAAATTTTGAAATTTACGCGTACTTCGCAAAATATGATTAATTGACACTCTGAATGTACTTCACATAAAAATTAGTGGTTTGTTTTGTTTAATTTTTTGATATGTGTGTTTTACTCATCTGTAAATTACTTTCTCAAAAATACATATATCATTAAAAAATTGTAATTATATTAAAAAAAGAAAATTTCTTTATGAACTCTCTCAGATTAACATTTAAAAAATAGGCATATTTCTTGTTCAATTTTCTACAAAACATAACAAGAAAAAAATTTGCGTCCTAGGAACGGGGTGCCATCCTGACCTTGCTCGTGAAATACAATCGAGCACTTGTCAAGGGACATGGTAAAATTTTATCAACATTTGTCGCAATACGCAATACGTATGAAGACAAGAGTGCTAGTATTTGTTCTGTGTATCGTATGTACATTGTGCAGCATGAGTGGCGATCAGTGTATGAGAGAGATGTTTTAATCCATTTACACTTTCTGATCACGATGTTTAAAAAAGAAAATCTCCAAGACGCGTAAACCGCGATTTGCTGGTGAATTTACAGGAATTATTAGATTGGCGAATTTGTGATTCATTTCGGAAGAAAGGGAATCGGCTTCCAAAACTGCCTTTTCTTAATGAAGATAACGTCGAGATCAGTGGCTCCCGTGGCATTAACGAAAGTAACGAAACGTCCAGTGAAAAAAGTGGAAATCAAGGAAGTGACAATTTAAGCTCTTCAGATAGTTCTTCAAATGTCTGCGAAATAAATAAAGAGAAGATAAACATGAGTTTAATTGCAATAGGACAAACCCCCGCCAAGAAAAGAAAATTGGAACAAAATGGCATCCCCATGAGAAATTTTAGAAAGTACAAAGTGCCAACACAGATAATTTTTTTCACATTGAAGATCCTTCGACGTCCATCGAAAAATCAGGCAAAGATACTATTTAGTAACTTATCGATTACTTTCACTCAAGATGCCATGACGTTGAAAATTTAAATTTTGACAATTTTTGAAAGTTGGATATACAATAAAATTAAACGACTTTTTGCAGCAACTGAACGCATGATAAAAGTGTCTAAAACGTTGGCTGGAAAAAATGGAATTTTGTCCAGAACTGAAGTAAATTCGGTAAGGCATTAAATCCGTGCATTGTGACGAAAGTTCAGGAATTCTATGGTAAGCGAGTACTTGCATTTAAAGTGAGTAGTGAGGGACCTGAAAATTTCAAAATGTCAGTCAAAACCTGAGTCAAGAATCCGTCATTTAATTATTTATAAATTTATTAATTATTACAATTATTTATAAATAAACCCACCCTCATATCTTATTACCGGTTCCCAACATCGAAAAGCAGTTTTCGCTCATCAATGCGGAACCATAGGACAAGTAATGCGCTTTAGAGATATTGTTTGTAATATTTTTAGTTTTGTGCGGTTGTAGTAGCTGACTTTTCAAAGAACTACGCATTCACAATTCAAGGCAGTGTACAAAAAGTACATTGAAACAATGCTCAAGCTATACATGTGTACAAGCTATACATCGATGTTGGGAACCGGTAATAAGATATGAGGGTGGCTCACAATTGGTATACCCGGTATAATTAGAAGTTTCTGCCTTCGAAAATATGCTTCAGATACATTTAAAATGTATGAAAATTAATCACTAAATAACGAAAGCAAAATTTACAAATGATAAGCGTTTATACAGGGTGAGTCACGTAACTTTAGCACCTCCTGTAACTTTTGAACGGTTGAAGTTATTGCAATGCAGTTTTCACGGAAGTGCATGAGGGAAAGGGGCTAATTGATACGTGCATTAATTTCTATTTTATCACTTGTATTTTACGAGATTTTTTAGGTAACTTTGTTTTTTCAAATGGAACTATACATATTTTTTCAGTCCACCATCACGAGCGTAAAAAGACGAATCCAATGATGTACATATAGTCATATGTTAAATAAGGATTTTTTTGATTAATTTTGATTTTTGCGACCGGGGTTTAACGGACGTTTTGAATAGTCCACCACACAAGGTCATGCAGCGCTCCACCAGCACACGTGCGCCCGGCGAAGGGAAGGGAAGGGGAGGGATCTTATTTGAAAATACGAAACATAGTATTCCAAGTATTCACAAAACCATTGCAGTTTTTTCCTGAATTGTGCTTTCCATCCTGCATTTTCACATTTTCGTCTTTCTTTGATTGAAGGAATTAAAGGATGGAAAATAAGGATTTGTCATAAGTTTGTATTGTAATAAAATTGTTTATAACTTCAACTCCATTTAATGGGGTTTCATAAGATACGTATTAATGGGATCTTGAAACAAAGCACAATAAGAATAAATAATTAAAACTGTACGAAAATATATTGTATATTTTGAGCAAACAATTTCAATGTTAATACGAATATAATAATAACTTAGGGATAGAAATAATCGTATTTCAATAAATACTACTTAAGACAAATCCGTATTTTCAATCCCTAAGAAACCCAAATTACTGAAAATGGATAAAAGATGAAAAGGAGAGTTCAGGAAAAAGTGCAACAGTTTTGTGAATATTTTTCGTATCCTCAAGTACTTAAATCCCTTCCCTTCCCCGACCCCGCGTTTGCTGGGGGAGCGCTGCGTGACCTTGTGGGGCTGACAGTTACAATGAAAATATCCGTTAAACACTAGTCGCAAAATCACAATTACTCAAAAAAATGCTTATCTAACATATGACAATATTTATATCTTTGGATTCGTCTTTTTACGCTTGTCATGATAGACTGAAAAAATACGTATAGTCCTATTTGAAAAAACCAAGTTACCTCAAATATCTCGTAAAATAAAAGTGATAAAAGAGAAATCAATACACAAATCAATTAGCCCTATTCCCTCATTCACTTCCGTGAAAACTGCATTGCAATATCTTCAACCGTTCAAAAGTTACAGGAGGTGCTAAAGTTACGTGACTCACCCTGTATATGTATTGTTCTACTAAGTCCATAAAAAGCAAAAATGAAAATGTAACTTTAACTGGTAATAACTTTGGTAAATTCAAATTTACCATCGAGATTCTTTAACTACTATAAACTTCAATGTCTTCTTTTTAATTTGACGACAAAAAGAAAAAAATCCGAGATGGAGTATTTCGGAAAATGAATTTTGAAAAAAATTCGTAATTATTTACTTTGGCCTTAATTCGGCCGTATTAATGCCGTTAAAATTAGGTTTATCATACCAAACCTTTAGAGTGGAATGTACTCATTAGAAATATAAAGCAAGTTGCAAAGTAAAATCAAATTTGAAGATATTTTACTAGTTTTTAGATAATACCCTATGAAATTCAAGCAAAATATCACATTTCCATATTTTCAAAAGGAAGTAAAATTTAATGCCAAAATGTCGATATTCAGTGTTTTTTCGTCATTCTAAAACGATTTTAAAAGTTTCAGTCGAATCGGAAGATGGTCGGGAAATTTTGGCCAATTTGACATGGAATGACCCAAATATATATATATATATATATATATATATATATATATATAATATTTATTATATATAATATATATTATATATATTATATATATTTATAATTACACATAAATATTATTATTTATAAATTCAATCATGAAATTTCACCACCTCAAGAAGTACTTAAATTACTGCTTCATCCAAAGAAACCGACGACCAGTAACGCAAACAAACATGTCTATTGCAGCAATCTATTACACACTGGTTCGTAAAACATTAATATCTTTTAAAGTTACTGAGATCCCACTTTTATTTTTTCTGGACTTATTATCAATACTTTAGTGCGTTTATAAATATTTTTTTAAAATTTTTAGCTCATCGAGTGTACAAAAATATTCAATTTTTAAAATTTCGGTTTTTGAAAAAAAATTGAAAATTCAAAAAATTAAATATTTTGCAAAATCTTAAAATTTAAACATGTTTTAAGTTTCGAATGGAATTTGAACGGAATTTCTATAATTGGTGTATTCAAATATATGATATTTTTAAGTTAGTGATGCGTGTCATTTTTAGCAAATTTCATTACACAATATTTCCGAAAATAATAAAGTTAGAAAAAAATAAAAATACACGTGTTCACTTATTTGGTCCATATAACAAATAGAAAAAATTAGAAAATAAATAAAAATATAAAGGTCAAATTTTGGTCTTTTTTGTGCGATTTGACGTGGAATGGCTCCATGCAGGTCACTGCCGTAAAGAAATTGTCGAGCACAGCGGAGGCGACCCCTCGCCGCCCCTTAAGCAACCCCACAGATCCGCAAAGGCGTGCGGCCCTCCTTCGCAAGTCGGCGCTCAATGACTGAGAAAACCTTCCCCCACTCACTTCAACCCTTATTCTCAGGGATTGTCAGTTTTATCACCATGACAGTTGGGTTAAAAAAAAACAGTAGACCTCTAATCCCTTAAGTCGTGTCATACGTCGATCAGGGTGACACCAGGCAGCTGGCGCCCCCCGATCTCTCCACTTGACGACTATGGCCGCACAAAGGCGCATTAGGGTCGGGATCGCCCTGATTCAATCCACTCACAAGCATCTGTAGAAGATTCTAGAAGACGGAAGGCGTGCCAACCAATAACATGCAACGTATCACGCACGTGACCGAGAAAATACTCTTTAAAGGGACGGGGAACAGTATGACGAGAGACCTACAGGCAGGGAGGAGAATCTTCACTTGGCATCAGAACTTAAGAGGAGTCACTTGACTTGACTTGGCATATGAGAATCGACGTAAAGACTTGGCTTGATAACTTGAGAAAGATCACTTCACTTAATTAAAGATCAGAGATCGACATAAACACTTGGTGTCAGAGACTTGGTGACTGCCTGCGGAAACAACCATTCGCCAATGTGGACTGGCCAGTACCTGCCGTTCTGAACAGATCGAGCATCTGCCAATTGTAAGACGGAATTCATTCATTCTTACGGACCAGTGAGACCGACGTCTGAAAGGCATCAGCCGAGCTGCGCGGCTTGCCTTATCGGCTGCACAGACGCGGGGAGGTGGCGTTTGACGGCCTCGTCCAGCGCAATGACAACCGTCAATCATCGCCACAAGAGTGGTCGCGGGCTGCTGCCGACCTACGGAGCCCCTGCAACGCGAGAACGAGCCTGTGTTTGCGCTGAACGCGTGCGTCCCTTCATCAGAGCTTTGCTGGGACCTCCCAACCCGGACTGCGCCAGTAACGGCCCGCTCACGAGCAATTCTCCCGAAATGAGGTAACGGCAGAATAATTATCATGAGTACTCACCATCTCCATGAACTGATTAATATTCCTGAACAGAGAAAAGTTAAGTAGCGATCTTTCAACTGTATTAACTATTTCCATTTTAAATAAATGTGCCCCTGCCACTTTGGCGGGTTACACTTGAAATTACAACTTTAGTGTATTCTTCTAGTAGATGGTAAACAAATTGCATTACATTGACCTCATCCTTGAGATTTTCAACGCCGGAGCCGGATTGCTGGTTTGTATACGCTTGGTGCCCATTGATTAAAAATTTAGCGTGTGCGGTCTGGAATTCATTACATAGAAGCGCACTCAGCGTGCGACTGTACCCCCTCTTTGTGATGGCCAACCACCGGGTCATTACAATATATTTTAATTTACTTACGCATGTAACTAAAAAACACGTGAAGTAAACGTTTTGAACACATTTCAAAGGAAAGAAATAATTTAAATGTAATGAATGTAGTCCATTGAAAGTAAATAGTGGAATCGTAAGGAACAACAAGTATTTCTTCACTTTTCATGAAAATACAGTATCTAGAAATGTAATTAATCTAAGTAGTAAACTAGTGGTGCTCCAACAGCACTTACTTTCCCGTATTAGAGGAAACAGCTAAGTAGTACTGTAATATTGCACTTTATGCGCTACTAACATCTTCGCTTGGAACTCACTATTTCCATTGCAGTGTTGTCAGAACTATGTGAATTCTACAACTTCACAAAAATAGAATGCAAAAGTTTTGTAACCATGTATTGGAAAAAGAAGCCTGATACCCTGGAAATATAGAAATGCCTTCCATTGGGCCATGATTAGGGAAGAGTATTTTAAAACCATGCAACAAATTCTCTACTCACTACAAATGGTACAGCATTTGGTGCAAAACTAAATATTTGCCTGCAAATATCAACATAAATTAGACAATTATAACTCCTTTTCATACAGCTCCATTAGGTCACAACAATGACACTAATTCTCAGATATTCGCGAGCGCAAAGTGGATTCCATTGTTGCAGACCCTGCATTGTCGCTATTCTGAGAGCTATTAATTCTTTTACTTATTTCAAATATTTCAAAATAAACCATTTCTAAAATATTAATGTGTAAGTCTATAACAAAGTTCGAATGTAAGAAACGAAGAAAGAAATAATATACAAAATTGCACATTCTAATTTACGACGCATCCAGCTGTCCGAAGCGCAGTAAATTTACAGCGGCCTATTTCGTTTGTCACAACATTAAAGAAAAACTACTCGTATTTTGAAAAAATTAAGCATGACCGTATTTATTTGTCAAAAAACAGAAACAGAATGGCACAGACTTTCCCGTATTAGTTTTCTATTTTCCTGGGTCTTCGCTAGCTATTCGGAATTGCCACATACTCTTTCTTGCCAGCTACCATCTATCATCGCCAAAAGTACATTTTTTGTCATTTTCTTAATTTTTTCGGTTTCCTATTGGTAGAACAGAAACATTAATTTTAGAATATTAAAGAACACAAAAACCTAGCCGTAAATGGCAATTTTCTTTTAAAAATTATGTGCCGTTTAAGAGAAAATGGCGTTTAAGCACTACTAAAAATGCGAAATTTGAAGCTCATTTTCACAGAAAATTTTTGAGTTTTCAAAATACTTTATTTGAAGTTATTTGAAGCACTTACACTCACAAATATAATCATCTTTACAAATTGCGGATAATGTGCATATTAAAGATGTGAGAGATCTTTCAAAAATTTACATTTATATAATTTTTGAAAAAAAACAAAAAAAACTCAAAATAAACTTCACGCTATACTAATGAGTGTAATTAGCACTATCCGTTACAAAAGTTTCAAGAAAAAAATTGCAGCCATATACGAGAAAATGACGTTTGAGCATTTCTGAAAATGCCGAAATTTGAGCTACTTTTCACAGAAAACGGTAGTGTTTTCGAGAAACTTTACTTGACATTATTTAAAGCATATATACTCGTAAATATAATAATGTAAAAAAATCGCCGATAATGTAAATATTAACGACGTGAGAGACAAGTAAAAAAATTTACATTTTGGTAATTTTTGAAAAAACCAACCGATAGACCAAAATGGCTTTTATGTCATTGATAGAGTATATTTACCACTATCCCTACCAAAAGTTTAAAGAAAAAATTTGAAGCCGTTTTTGAGAAAATCTTGTTTTTGTAATTTTTTAAAATTGCACATATTGCACGCAATATTGCATGAAAACTACCAAAATTTTGAAAAACATTTACATGACCTTTATGAAAGAACTCAATATGCCGAACAAATTTTATTTGAAGAAAAAATCTCTATCTTCAATTTTGTAGTTGGAGAAAGACGCCGAAAAAAATTCAAACTTTCACAATTTTCGAAAATTCAGAGCTGTACGTGAAAATCGGACCTATGCCATGTTAAAAAGTGTATTTTCCTCTATTCATACAAGAAATTTAAAGAAAAAATTTGGAGCCGTTTTTGAGAAAATGTTGAATATCCCCGGGGGCTTCATATAAAGTACCCCCAAATTTTAAAGAATCTTTTTCAAAATCACAAAGCTTTGACTAGAATCAGATCGATTGGGGAATATCAATTTTGAAGAAAATCGACCGAACGGTTTAGGCGCTAGCGTTGACCACAGACGGACAGACGGACTGACGGACTGACGGACGGAATGCCGTCAATCGATTTTTAAGTATAAAGAAGCAACAAATCATGGACTAGAATCAGATCGATTGGGGAATATCAATTTTGAAGAAAATCGACCGAACGGTTTAGGCGCTAGCGTTGACCACAGACGGACAGACGGACTGACGGACTGACGGACGGAATGCCGTCAATCGATTTTTAAGTATAAAGAAGCAACAAATCATGGATTTTGACAAACGCCACGAGATAGAGGATTTTTTTTCTTAATTTAGCAACTGGTTTTATCCACTTATTCGTTTTCACGGCCCGGCAATTAATTTTTTTCCGACGAAAATTGGCCATTTTTTCGCGCAGCATTACATAACTTTCCCTATACTACGTATATCATTCCGTGTATACGTACGTATACGGGAAAGTAAATAGGATATCAAGGAGGTAAATCATTTCTCTAGTACTTTTGAACAACTTTCATTTCCTTCCTAGGTCTTTTGGAAAAGTAAAATAAAAACCTAACTCAGTATTCTTTCCGTTATCATTGCTGCATTTAATTGCGTCCTTTTCGATACAAGCATTGTTATTAATGTGTTAATTGGAAAAGTTTAAGAATTCAGTTGATTCACATCAACTATGTTTCAATGCATGTCAAATGTAAAGTTATAACGTTAGCTCCCTGTAATTATATGTGTTATTTAATGCCTTGCCCTTAAAATCCCAGGAATGTAAAACCACGAGGTCAAGCAACATCACGATTTAAAAAACGTTTTTTACCACCTGTTAATAAACGCAATTTTAGAAACAAATCCGTATACTTCAGTAGCAGCTAGTCGTAGTTTTACTTTGTCTTT
The DNA here is from genome assembly GCA_031308135.1 of Acheta domesticus. Classification (NCBI taxonomy): domain Eukaryota; kingdom Metazoa; phylum Arthropoda; class Insecta; order Orthoptera; family Gryllidae; genus Acheta; species Acheta domesticus. The sequence continues at coordinate 17,055 of JAHLJT010003029.1, read as the reverse complement.
ACCAGGATCGCTAGCTGTATGCGGACGCAATCCTAACTAGCCCGAAAAAAACAACAAACAAACAACGGGCTGAGCTTCGCTACTTCATGATACGTATACTGTGACATAAGTACTGATATTTAATTGTCAGTTGTCACTTGTTCATATGCCACTTGTTCATGTTCACCATCAGATTGTATGGAAACTGAGTCAATCAGGCACGTAGCCAGGGGAGGGGCTCGAGGGGCTGAAGCCCTCCCCTAAATTCTTATTATTTTCGTTTGTTTTTTCATTCATTCATTAATAATTAGTTTAAATTTATCCAAATATATCGACCTGTATAAAAGTATATTCAAACTCTGCTGATTAATTCACTAATGCTGCTTAAATATTTTAAATTGTTTGAATCACATTAAAAAATTGCGTGGGGAAATGACTAAAAACAGAAATGCAAAAATACTAGAAGAAAGTATCGGCTGATGTAACTACATTTTCTATAGCGTGACGTATTTCGTTTTTATCAGTGTTACTCGTATTTCGAATGCTATTGAAATGAAACTAACTAAAACCTCATCGAGTCAATTAAGCATCACTTATTTTTTTCCAATAACCCGGGAAAGTATGTGCTGTGAAAGTATGTGCTGTGCTGTACTGCATACTAGTTTAAATTTTGGAAGCCCCTCCTGAGAAATAATTCTGGCTACGGCCCTGGAGTCAATGGCACAACAGTCCAAGCAGGCCTCGGCCTACAAGGAAATGTAGTCATTGCCGAAGGAAATATTGACGAAGTTGCTAAAGCAGAATTGCCGCTGATTCCTAAAAAGCAGTTGAAAATTGTGAAAAAGAATATGATACATTTGTTATTTGGGAAAGAAAAATACGAATGTAATTTGTGAGCCTGTTGTTTTGGCACATTTCTCTGAACTGGTAATTTTTTTCATTTCGCATAGGAATATTTTACTTCGCAATTACAATGATATTCATATTTCTTTGAAATAACATTTGCGTTATTTTGAAATAGTCTGATGCATACAAATCAATTGAATCCATTGTTTCTCTTTATTCTTCTTTTGTTTATGTATAAATAAAAACGCCGAACGATCGGCAATTATTTAATGACGTACATGTTATTGTATTGTGGATGATCTTGGCTGTCCGGGTGACGCCGCGTCGAAGGCTGTGTTGCTGACGTTTCGACCATCTTGTCGTGGTCTTCCTCAGGGCTGGAAAGTCCAGCCCTTCCTCAGGACTTTCCAGCCCTGAGGAAGACCACGACAAGATGGTCGAAACGTCGGCAACACAGCCTTCGACGCGGCGTCACCCGGACAGCCAAGATCATCCACATGACTCCGGCCGCGGAAGCCTACAACTTCATGTTATTGTATTGAACTAATTTGATAAATTTCCACTTACGGTGCCTTTCGGTGCCCTAAGAGATTGTATTGCTGGTATACAAAAAAATATTTTATTACTGAGAGGTAAAATCTATTAAACTGGGACAAAATGCCCTTACAAATTGTAAATTTCTAAGATAGGCTGATTGTCCTTTCATTACCGAAATTCTATAAAATCTCTCATTAATAGCATATCATATTATTACTTTATTAGGAAACGAGAAAAGAGAAAAAACTGCTCTCACTTTGAAACATTCTTTTAAATATATACGGTACACAAGGGTTATTTTCTCAAAGTATGTATCTTTCGTAGTTATACTACAGAGACGTTTGTCCGCTGGCTTTGTTACGGTGTCAGTGAATTAAAATATCCTTGTGCCAGTGCCTTGTGTACCCAACACCTTGGTAAACTTTTTGTTCCATCACAACGCGTTAGGCGTCACTTTAGGGTCACGTGTTGTGGTGTTAATAATAGTGTCCATTTCACACCTCTACTTGTTCTACATCTCACCCGATCTCGGCATTTAAGTACTATTGCTTGGAAACAAACGAAGTGGAGGTAGAGTACTATTGCATGAGGTCTTGTCGTTGGTTAAAGGGACTACTTAAAGATGATGGCTTACTTTAAGATCTCAGACCAGCACGACCACAAATAGAGAAGTCGAAATTAGAAACACGTGAAATGTGATAAGAAATGTGATAAGCTACTTGGCACTTACTTATAGAAGTAAAATAGGTTTGATTATCATTAGCAAACATCTCCTATCAAAGAGCAAGACTTGTTCTTCGTTCTAATCGCTGGAGAATATACAAAACGATGTAAACAATTATATTAAATGGACTCAGAAATGGAGAATAAAGCTCAATTATAATAAGTGTTAAGCAAATATATTCACATTACGCCGACCAACCCCCCCCCTCCCGATCTTAACATCAATGGAAATCGCATCCTGTGGACTTCTTCACCAGTGAAGTACCTAGGAGTATTATTTGACAAAAGATTAACGTAGAATCCCCATGTCCACGCAACTGCTAATAAAGCTTTGGTCAAAATTTCGAAAATGTTTCCTTTAATTAGCTCTAGATCTCCCACTAGTATCGAAAGCCGAATATTACTGTACAAATCACTTATTCAACCCACTCTAACCTATGCATGTCCAGTATGGGGTGGCGCAGCACCCAGTAACCTTCAAAAGTTTTTTGCGTTCCAAAATAAGTTCCTAAGAAAGACCCTCAAGACACCTTGGTTATTCCAAATTCCCAAATTCATCGCGAGCTAAATATATTGCTATTAAACGAACACAAACAAAATAGCTGACCATTTCTTTCAAAATCTTACTCTTCCCCCTGTTCCACAATATTTATTCTGGGCCGCCGTGCCTCATAGCCCTGTATTAAATCAAGATTCCCCAAGGATTGACTGAGGCCACCGTAACTTCTGTTTCTACACCTTTCCTAGCACTACCTAAATTTCAAACACCTCAAACCTGAACCTTGAAGCCTGAATCAAATCATCGAACCTTTGACCATGTTTTCACGAGTAGGAATGAATACTCGTTTTCTATGGATGGCCATATCCAAAACGTTATAATATAAAATGAACTGTTGTCAAACCCCTCGAGAGACAGAAATGTCGAACGAGAAGAAATAAATTTTAAAAACGTTCTAATCGCTGATCTCTAAACAACTAAAGTTTGTTACAATGCAAGCATAGATTACGAGGTATAGTGCTAGATGAAGAACGGGAATGCTAATTACGATTTCAATTCTGTATGTTGTGACAGGCCGCTGTATGACAGCACGTAATTTAAGCATTTAAGTAGCAAAATAACGCGGCTGCGAGTTGGGGAAATCCCGAAGGGGCCAGCGCCCTATGTCTCGAAAGTCGTCAACCCGAACGCTCGGTCATTCGTTCGCTCGCTTCGTGATAAACAATCGCGTCGTGAAACTTCCAGAATTATTATGGACTAATATTAACTAAATGAAATGGATGATTTTGATGTGTTGACATTAATGAACTTCTCTTGAATATAATGTAGTTAGTACGGCGAATACATATACAATCTGCGCAGGTTGCCTTCTCAGAAAATTCGAGGATTCTTTCACCACGTGAGAAGACCTGAGCAATAAAATTTTGGACTGACGCAACATCAAACATTTTCCGACGAGACAGCGACCGCCGGAGAGAAGAGTTGATGAAAACAGTTCGTAGAACACAGAAGCTGATTAGAGTTTGGTGAGGGAGAACGTTAACTATATTTCGGAGAAAGCGTCGGACTAGCATTGGCGCCAGCCCGCCAGCAGACCGCAAGTTTAGCGCAAACTGATCCAGAGTAAGCGTAACAGCAGGGTGTGTTGGATGACGCAGAACATTGTGCACCCCAAATCACTGCCCGCGGCCTCGCCCACCTCACTACATGCGCTGCGAGGTGATTTCGGCGTACTGTCACCACGACCTTCATCCCGGGAGCTCGGCTGCTCCAGCGGTCAGCCCCAGCGCTTTCGTCTCAGCCGTGGGCATTAACCTCCCGCCGACCACTCAGCGCCCGCCGCCTGCCAACGCCGCAGTTGAGAGAAATCTATTCCCACAATGTACATGATAAGTGGCGCACCGTCTGAAAACAATATCAAGACAAAAAATAAACATCAGAATACAAACTGATTAGAAAATTGATCAAGAATCGAATTAGTATTGCGCTCAGAGGTTTCTTTTAGGTTTGAAGTGTTTTTTTTTTTTTTTTTTTTTTTTTTTTTTACAAGCAGTAAATCTACTACATGGGACAGTCGGCTTTACTTCCCCTCCGAAGGAAGGGGTGCAAAGGATTTTTTCGCTCTTAAAAAATCCACGGCTTCGATCGAGTTTGAACCCGCAATCTTAGGTACAACAACCCCATACGCTGTCCGTTATAAAGAGATATTCATGTAAAAACAAGCAATTTTGACAGCTAGTGCTGGCAACATAACCGAAGGTTCTGTGGCCATTGAGTCCTTGATCCCATTGAACTCTCCTTCCTCGATTGGTTCGTTTGCAGTTGGCTAACTTGTAAATGATTTCGACGCTTCCTTTTGTGATGTCCTCGTCCGACGAAAATATAGTGCGCCACGAGAAATAATTGAAATTAGGACGTGCAGAGCTATGTGCTCCTCTGTAAAAATGTATTTCTTTTAAACACATTTTATGGAATTTACTCTTTGCGTGATAAGTATTATTTTTATATTAAAACCGAGTCTTGAATGTAAGGTGCGTACTGGTGCACGTGTTTCTGAACAGCTGCCGCGGCGGAGGGATACTTCTGTGAATAACATGTGATGTTCACTTGTTTAGAGAACTGTCACTTTTGCTTGTTCTAACGTGAATTCTTCTATACCATCGAATCCGCAAGGTAAAGTCGTGAGGGCTTACGCGCGAGCACAAGGAAGTCTTGCTTTTGGAAACGCTTGCCGGGGCAAAAGGCTGACGCAAAGGTTCTGCATTTGTGCTGACTCTTGCCGTAACTACTCCCCGGTGTGGACCCAATTGGCGACCACAAATTGGCGTCGACACCGGGAACCCCTGGGCGTGAGGATTACAATGTGTGGTCTGCTTCATTTGTAAAGAACCATCTGGAAACTAGTTGTGATAAAACAGCACGTATTTTCTCCCCCGTATTTTCACGCATAATTACGACAGAAGTACTCAAATTGTAGAAAAATTGTTCATGACAAAATTTCAAAATGTATCTTATTGTGTGATATTTATTGCGAATTTTGATCTTTCCGATCAAACTTTGAAATGGGTTCGGAAAGACCAAATAAATGTTCTCCCTTTACAGAAGTAGTTGTACACAAGTCTTCCCATACAATACGAAATATAAAATACGTACGTAGAATGTAGGGCATACCACACTGTTTACAAGAACAATGAGTAGACATGCCTCATAAGCTGGTAAAGGTTTGGAGCGAGGGTATGTTTAAGGATTCCATACTTTCCCGCTAAATCCCAAAAAATTTCAGATACGATGTTTATTTCCGAAACTTCTCCCAACGAAATCCTCAGAATAGTCAGTAAACTAAAAAATAAATATTCATCTGGTTTAGATGAATTTCCGGATTGTTTATTAAAAACTTGTGCACCTGCCATTATACATCCGTTAACTCACATTTTCAATGCTTCTTTATGTACAGGAATATTTCCAGATATTTTCAAAACAGCATAAATTAAGCCACTTTTTAAAAAAGGGAACAAAATGATATTCAAAATTACCGGCCAATTTTTTTTGTCAGTTTTCTCAAAAATATTAGAAAAGCTTTTCTACTTACGAATGGAAATTTTCTCAGGAAAAACACAGCGTATTCAGACTCACATCACGGTTTTAGAAAATCAAAATCTACGGAAACTGCCATTTTTTCTTTTCTCAAAGATGTTGCTTCATCAATAGACCAAAATGAAGTACCCATTGGAATATTCTTAGATCTCTCGAAAGCTTTTGACGTTATTGACCATAAGATCTTGCTCTCAAAATTACCTTCGTATGGAATTCGTGGTATTGCCCTAGATTGGATAACTTCTTACCTTAAACATCGGACTCAAAGAGTAGAAATACCATACTGGCAGGAAAGGACATTACATACTTATAATTCCAATTCCTTGCCAATTGAGCATGGGGTCCCGCAAGGTTCGATCTTAGGTCCTATTCTCTTCTGTTATATGTAAACGATATGCCCTCGTCTATTAAAAATGGAAGAACGGTTCTGTTTGCTGATGACACGAATGTTCTTTGCAAAAAAGAAGCAGTAAATAGTACAATTTCAGAAGTTTCAAATTGGTTTAATAATAACAAATTAATTGTTAACGAAAGAAAAACTGTTTCAATGCATTTTTGCATCTCAAATCGGAAATCGCATGTTCCATTGAAAATGAACAATATGCAATTAGCTGATGTTGAGGCAACAAAATTTTAAGTCTTTCAATCCAATCAAACCTCAAATACATATAACAGAATTAAACACTAAATTAAGTTCATTATGCTACGCATTCAGAATTCTTTCAAATTCTGTCAGCCTTCATGCAGCTCGTTGCGTTTATTTTGCAAATGTGCATTCCCGCCTGAGATATGGCATAATATTCTGGGAAGCTCATCCTGTAGTATTCAGACCTTCAGATTGCAAAAGAAAATTATTCGAATAATGAAAAAATGCCTTCCACGTGATTCCTGCAAGCCTCTTTTCATTGAGCTGGGAATCTTACCATTGCCTTGTCTATTTATTTACGAATCTGTAATATTTGTCAAAAATGACCTACTTAACGGAGGGAACATATTTTCATGCAATATTGATATTTATAATTACAACACGCCGTAGAAATCACGTGCATCAAGTGTCAGTATCAACAGCTCAGTACAAGAGATCAACATACAATACATGTACGTTACTTTACAACGCATTGCCAGATGACATAAAACATTTAAAGTTGGTACCCAAATTTAAGTTTAAAGTAAAATCTATTCTCCTGCAAAACTGTTTCTATACAATTAGAAACTATACTGATCGTGAAAAAGAAAATAATGTAACAAAACAAAGATATATAATGAATTAGTTTACGTTTGCATTGTATACATTTAAAAAAATATTTAATACGTCTGTAACAAGTAATGTACTTCAGCTTCCGGGTCAATGACCCCCATCTCGATCAGGTTTTTGTCCAGTTTCCCTGATCCATTGAGCAAATGCTGAGATGGCCCCTTGTTTTGCTTCTGGACGTAAATGTAGCTTCACTGTGCGTACGTTTTGTTGAGCACTTCTTTTGCTTGTAGTTCATTTACAGTTGAAATTGATTTTCTATAACTCGGGAACAAACATTTTTCAAATATTTTTATTTTTTTTTCAAAAATAATTATTTTCTAAATTCATTTTTTCGTTTGTTTTTTTTAATTCTGGCCCTCAAGAAAATGTGCGCAGTTAAATTTTTTTCCCCACACGTCATATACAGTTTGTACTGTTTTTTGACAAATAAATAAATAAATCCAACACTGTGTTCGTTGCGTCTGATGTATCGTTGACGGGGAATCTTAGATTTCGAGTTCTGTCGGTGGCAAATAAATATCATGAGCTACGTAGCTTGGAGTATCCAAGCACCCGCCTGCTCTGGTCGATGTATCATAATTTCTCCAATTAATACCAGGCCCTAACTTCGGCTACAGATCTGACGCGATCTTCCTTTCTTCATCCTGATCCCCTTCTCTTTCCTGAACGCACACACATTTACACATTACATGCACTACTATTGATGACGAGAGTTTAGTCATGGCCTTAGGACTTGCCCAAGCTGAGGTGGAGCGTCGCTGGGATATCTCCCTGGTTATAACATGGGGAAGTATTTTCAAGTAACTTAACACACCCGGAAACAATACTCATTGAAATATTGTCTAATTGAATTTAGAGAAAAAAATTTGCCTCCTCTTAATCGCAGCACATTTCATAGGAGTATTTCCATTAAGCCGCAGCAAGCTGAATTTCATGGATAGGTTTTGAATTTTGTGTCCCTAACATAGGGATGAATATTTCTCGGCACGAATGCAGGAAACTCCATAAGACTTCTATGAAATGTTTGTTACATATTGATGGAGTCTATAGACTCTATGAAAGACGAGTTTCCAGGTAGTTGCAATTACTTGTTCTATGCAAATATCATCCTTGGTTCAGAGTTTACGATTTCCAAGAAGGAATAGGTAGCTAGGTAGCCTAATGTTGACAATTCATGGCAAATCCCCGCAGTCATAAAAGCGCACATTCTTTTATTTCACAAAAAGGCAGTTCTACTAACATTTTTTGCAAGCTCTTGTATGAAGGTATATAAAAATGTAACGAAATTGTAGGGAAAATATGTATTTATAGCAAAATATGGAAAATACTGAAAATAAAACTGGTTTTAATTTATTCAAAATGCAAAGCAAACTCCAAAAACGTAATCGGAAGTGGTTTTCTTGAGCCTGTAAAATATGTATTTACAAGAACATCTCTTGTCTAGTAAAAACTAAAATTATTTTTGTGGTATTTTTCAAAAGTAGTAAACAAAATTTATTTTCAATCTTGTAACTTTTGTGGAATGAAACTGTATTTTTGTGGTAAAATATTACATACTGCATTTCCTGAAATATTCGGATGGAAATACAGGAGACGGGTTTGGACATTTTAAAATCTGTGATAAAAACTACGCGTTCTTTCTTGAATTATTTTTAACGATTACGTAACATTATATAATTAAATAACTCCTATGTAACTAACATTTCATCCATCGTTTTGAAAACTGACATAATGAAAGATGAGACACTTGAAACACGTACATACTATTGTTAATTTGTGAAAAATAAAAAAAGTGTCAATGAAAATTTGACGTCTACATTGTATTGGGTGAATTTATTTTTTTATTGTACGTCAAAAACAGTTAAAAACTTTTTATCTGAAAACATAAGAAATGAGCGTTTTTAGAAAGAATTGTTAACAAAATATTCGCTCCGATGTAATAAAATCTACTTTCAAAGGCAAATTAGCTACAGATTTGGGTTCTTATCTCTCATCATTTTCTTCGTGAAGGAATATTCTTCTGATGCGACAACATGGAGAAAGATAATTTGAAAACATAATTTCTCACTCAAGTCTTGAAGACTGTGTAGAAATGTGTATTATATTTGCTAAAGCTGCCAAAATTGCCGATGAAAGTGATTTCATGATCGCCAAGATAAATATTCGCGACACGGCAGCAACGCATTCAGCGCCGAACAACCGTGGCGACAACATCTCTCGCCCCAGCCTAGTCAGTGCAGTTACCTAGTGAACGTCATAAGCGTGTAACAGTGAAATACTCGTGCCTTGAAGTGAAGTACAATCAGTGAATATACAGTGCGTCATAAAACAACAGTAACTTATCAGTTAACGGTGAACCCCATTCAGCCAGCTGTGACCTAGGTCACAGCATCGCAGGAGCATGGAAACTCCATACGGCAGAGAGAGTGCCATGAACAGTGCCATCAGAAGCCCTGAGATTCAACAACAGAAAGTGTTCGATGCCCACCCTAGCTGTCAAAATCTACAGTTTGCCTTAAATATGAAGAACGGGCAGTTTGCAAATGTTCAAGGTTCCGATTGCAGCTCGAAACACCTCATCGGGGCCGGAAACCTCCAGGTTGGTAACATGAGCTCTGCAAATGACGCAGCTACCGCCCAAGCAGACATTTTCGACAATAACAGTGAGTCGTTTCCAAATATTAATAGTGCTAAAAGATCTCATAACTTAGACGAAATAAACCTCCCTCCAAATAAAAAACCAACAACTACAGAATCAATTCAATATAATAAACCAGTTGAAAACAGATTTGCTCCGCTAGGGAAACTATCAGATCAAGACAAGAGATTTGAGTTTGTCAATGTCACTTCGCCTCAAGAAGACGAAAATCCTCACTCCCACAGACGCTCAAGGGAACCGGCGGGCCGGTAAACGGGTTCGGCCGGTACCCAGTTTGCCCTCGCGGCAATCTCCCCATTCAATGCCTGGGCGATAAGCCGTCCTGCCAGCTCAGAGCTACTAGCTTTACGGGCTAGTACCGGATTCAATATTGTTGTATGACAACACTCCACTCACATGCGCCGGGACACCAAATCCCTCCTCTTTGTCCAGAGTATTGGGCCACTGCCACGATGAATCCGAGAGCACAGCAGGGCACCACTCGAACTAAGGTTCGGGAGGCTTGGGGCCCCCTTCCCGTCTCCACACAGCGTACAACAGAGGTCCTCAAACTACGGCCCGCGGGCCACATGCGGCCCGCCGAGAACATTTATACGGCCCGCCGGGTTTTTATGGTTCAAAGAATTTTTTTTCTTAAAATCCGCACATTTTTTTATTATGTGTTAGGGTGTCTAGGGATGACAAAAAAATCGATGGTTTTAAAACAACGATGTTCTCCACCAGAAACATCGGTGTTTTTTAAAATTATTTTTTAAATATTGTATTTGTTCCCGTTTTGATTCTTTACTTCAAAATAAGATATATGCAACGTGTATAAGAATTTGTTGATAGTTTTTGTTTTATTATAGTGCGATTTTTCTAAGTCTGCCTGTCAAGGCCTGTCTTCACGAATATGTCACGGTACCTCGAGTCTTTCTCAGTCATGCCGCTAGATATCGCATGATCGCGACCGTATCAACCAGTGCATTAACCATGTGACATCTAGCGGCAGGACCGAGAAAGACGTGTGATCGGCCAAAGGGGCTTGAGAGGCAGAGTTAGAAAAATCGCACTATATAATCCGGCCCACCGACGGCCTGAGGGACAGTGAACTGGCCCTCCGTTTAAAGTTTGAGGACCCCTGGCCTACATCTTTACGCTAGTGACCTGGGTACGACCGGAACCAAGGCAACCTGATGGTAGGTATCAATTTTCCGCCGGACTCCAAATGTGGATTCCAGTGCACCCAAGGGATCTCCTTCACACGATCCTGCCGTAAGGTGGACGCGCCAGGGGTACAACTGATGGGTTGTCGGGTTGAACCGACAACCAGGAGCAAGAGGAAGGATAGGACAAGGAAGGAAAAGGAAAGTTCACGTGTGGTGCGTAGCTCGTTTGATGGGGAACTACCCCGTCATTCACTTGGTGTTGATTTGAGAAACCGTTAGAATTCTCCTCCAGACAGCGGCTTCATTCGAGCTGAAGAGTACGTAGTTAGTCGAAAATCTTACCACCGTCGGGACTCGAACCATGGATCTCTCAGTCAGAGGCGTTGTAGTGACGTCAATTGATGCTTTGAGCCATCTAAGTCGATGAGAAGCGTTTAAATGATCAGCGAGCTTCACGGAGGCTACCAGGAGTTTCTAGGGTTCGATGCTCGACGGTGGCGAATTTAAACTTTAGCTTCGTAGCTAGGTTGAATTCAGTTATTTTCCGGTGGAAAATTCTAGCGGCCGGCTGCTCTGATTGGAAGTTTTCCATGAATTCTCTGAACAGAACCAGGTTAATTCCAGAGAAGTGCTCTGAAACACGGCAAACGAACCCTGCGCGATATTAACTTCCTGATACTCGTTCCCTCTCCGTTCCTCATACTCACACTTTCAAGCAATACATTACCAACATGTCAAGAGGCATGTTAAAATCTTAGAACTTGATTCGGCTGGAGCGTTGCCTCACTGAGGGAGACGCCTGGAGAGGGAAAACTCCGAGAGTTGATGTGAGGATGGACGCCGGATCCCATGATCCAACGAGGACAGATTACTGCTCCCTCCCGGGATATAAAATGAACTACACGTACTTTCAAGACTTATGACTAGGGCCCGGATATTATGTAATTACATATTTCCGTATGTTAACTCTATCAAGTCAAAACCACAATATATTTACGTTTCATGTCGATTAGTGCCGAAAATCGATGACTTTTTAGTACATATATTTACATATTTTACCCGAAAGTACATATATTTACATATTTTTCACAAGAGTACATATTTTTAAATATTTCTTATATTTTCGTTTGTCTGCATTCTTTTTGTATAATTCTTCATTTATCCTACATGTTTTTGCTAAAGAATACCAAGACAAACAAGTCAGCATTCTCAAACATTTTTTGGTAGCCTCCTCTCTAAATTGGCGCCTATTCCATTGCGTAAAAATGTGATATTGCAGCACGCAGAATCCTACAAAAGGGCATGGTGTTGCACTCCAAAGCTTCCGTGTGTGTATTTCAGTGCCAGTTAAAGCAGAGAACAAAATACTACTACAGAAAGAAAGTTTGTGAATGCAAACATGGTACGTCTAGCAAGCGATAACTCGCGCCCACAACGTATTTTCAGAGATCTCTCTTGATCTTAATGCCCTTCGCCAAAAATTACACGCACTAACGCAGCTCAGAAAGCGCATTGACAGATTTTTCTCCCGTTTGTTGCACTGGAGCCTAAATCCTTATTTGTCGATGGAGGGGGAGGAGACGATGCAGAAGGAAGAGAGACGTAGAAAAATGAGACGAAGTAGGAAAGGAGACGAGGTAGAAAAGGAGCCGACTTAGAAAAAGGAGACGACGTAGAAAAAGGAGACGACGTAGAAGGAGGAGACGACGACGAAGGAGGAGACGACGACGAAGGAGGAGACGACGAGGAAGGAGGAGGAGGAGACGACGACGAAGAGGAGGAGGAGACGACGACGAAGAAGGAGGAGGAGACGACGACGAAGAGGAGGAGGAAGAGAAGACGAAGAAGGAGGAGGAGACGACGACAGTAGAAGGAGGAGACGACGAAATAGATAAGACGAGGAAGACGAAGAAAGACGAAGAAAAACAAGTCAAACAACCAAAAGTAATTTAAAGCGTCGGCGACATCACATTCAGCTAGTTTCTAAGTATTTGAAACAAATATTTGTTTCTCATTTTTTACGGAGACCATTGTAAATAACAGAATTGTGAGTAGAATTATGTTTTAATTTTGGTCTTTACGAGTATATTAAGTCTACACAGATCAACATTTAGCCAAAGTATTTTTTTAAAACGAATTGATATAATAATTAAAGTATTACATATTTCTTACTTTTTAGTACATATTTCTATACATTTTAATACATATATATGTACATATTTTCCTAATTTTTAGTACATAATTATCCGGGCCCTACTTATGACTAAAGTAGTTAACGAGCCCAGAATCAATAAACAATCACTCACTCAAATCAGCTAGTTGCATCATCGCGGATAAGTTAGTTCTACCACTCCGGGCGCGCTCAACTCACTCCACGAAGGTTATTGAAACGAACCGAAATGCTGTGGGCAATATCCGAACGTAACAGAATTTCGCTGCAGTAATTAAACGCCGGAAACATGAGACAAGAACTCTGAAAAGCAAACTAAAGTTTTCAATTCACTTAATTTCCGTTTTTTTCCATCTCTGATTCAATGTTTCATTACATCAAAAATGACTTAGTAAGAGTGAATAAATGGAATCAGGAAGAGGTAATTAGTTAAAAGCAATTTTAGAGAAACTGATAAAACATATTTAGGGAAATTCTCTCTGGAGAGAGAATGTCGAAAAATGTGAGAACACATCGTACAGTAATCAACATTTTTTATTTCTTGCTTCTATCAACATACTTGTAAAATTATGAAATTTCAGTTCTTTGGGTCTGAAGTTGGTAGATATATTTTTTTGCAAATATTGTCATCAAAATTAGTGTATTTTCTCACAACAATATTAAACACAACATGAAAGGGAATAAGTTTGTCTTTCCTTTATAAAATCAGATTCTGCTGATTAATTTCTGTGAGAAGAGGAATACATGTTTCCGTTTTGTGATCAAAATATAAGCAAGATTTGAATCAGAACAAATCCGAAACATGAGCTGTGACAGTATTGATCGAAGTCATATGAGGAATAAAAAACACTTCACGAGAGTTTTTGATTGTGAAGTTCCGTTCCTGAGAAATAAGTGTTGTATTATTTTTTGATATTCAAAATATTTGTTTATTATTTACTATTTAATACATGCTTATTAATTATTTAATAGTTACACAATAAAATCTTTAAAATCATTTAAGTAAAGTTACATGTTCACATTTTACACGTTTCCGGGAGAGATATCTCAGGGCATCACCTGATGTCACTGCAATGCTTCTGATCCGGAGGTTGTATGTTACAGTCCCAACGGTTACAGGATTTTCGACACTAGCTTGACAGCTATGTCGAATGCAGTCGATATCTGGAGGAGAATTCTAGCGGCCGGTTGCTCTAATAGGTTTCTCCGATCAACACCGGGTGAATACCGGAGCAGTACAAACGGGCCATGGATCGCGCGCCATCTTTCCTTTCTATTGCTTGTCCCATCCTCACCCCTTACATACACACACACACACAAACATGCACTACACTACCACACATGTAGGGAGATCGGTTGTAACCTTAAAGCTTGTGCCGGCTGGGGCGGTGCCCCGCTAGTGGGAGATACCTGGTTGGAGATAACTCCGCTATCCAACGGTAGATAGGCGCTATTTAGCGCGAGAAGATCACCGTTACCGCCCAAGGAGAAAACATGCACTACACGTACGAGAATAATGACCTTAGCAGTTGACGCGCCCGGAATCACTAACAATAAATCAATTTTTGCGTTTTATAAGGCAGGGTTTTAGAAATCTGCATTTCTAGTACATTGACTTATAAAATTACAGATTTCAGAACCTTCTCAAAACTACACATGCACATTTTATTAGCTATGACCATTTATTGTTTCTCAATTTTCACTCCACCTCAAAAACATCATTTCGCTAGTCTTGAACAGTTGAAATGTGTAGCATACAATTTTGAGGCAAGTCACTTCGGTCACATTCCTTGGGTGGCTCTAGCACGAAATCTGTGTTCGTTCATAAATAGTTTATTCAAATTATTTTGATTTGTTCAAAATATTTATTCAAATTTTGCTAAAGAGATGCAAAATATAAAGAAATATCATTGATTATAAATAATGCTTTGAAAATAACTCACAAAAAATTTCTATGAAGAAATCATTTTTGTGGTACCGAAAGTAGATAATGTTTCAATCAATACCACTGGAACTAGTTTTGTTGTAAAGAATAATATTTATGGACGTATTCATCTGCAATTGTTATAATGAAATTGAGCAAATAATCATTACACATTTACTTCGTTAGCAAGACATGTTTAATATCACTCGATATCCTACGCCCAGTACGCAGTCAGAGTGCAACCGTCGGCAACTAAGTAATTAAGAATCCTCATCCAAAATGCTGCGTGAAGACGTCGATCCACGCGCCTCCTCAGCGCCGCGGCTCGCCGCCCCCGCCCACGCCCTCCTCGGGCGCCCGCTGCAGCTAGCGCGCCGCGCGCCGCACTCCGCGCTCCCCTCTCTGCCTAGCCTCCCTCCAGCACGTTCCTCACGCCACGTCCGCTCGCCTCGCCTCGCTTCGCCTCCTCTCGTCTCGTCTCGCCGCGCTAAAACGAGATGCGCGCATTCAGCCCCGTTTCCCCCTCCCTTCTCACCCCCTTCCCCTTCTCCTTCCCACCCACCCTCACCCTCATCCTTCCTCTACCTCCCCTCCCGCCAACCACTCCGTCCTCCAGCCCTGCGAATTGCCACGATGCGCACTGGTCTGAAAGAGAGCATTGCTCGGGCAAAATTAATTTGAACCCCCGAATGTTTTTCCTCTTTCAAATGTTCAATTATTTTAATGAATACACGATACTATTCGTGTATTCGTAATAGCTGGACCTGTCTTCCTCAGATTTTTAGTAATTTATCATCGCTAATTTGTGTTTCATTTTCCACGAATTCAATCAAAAGAACCTATAATTATTAGTTTCTATTCAAATCAAATTAACTTTCCACTTTGGTAATTGTTCCGATAATTAAATGTTTAATTTTATCAATTAAATGTTTCAAGTTTTCGATCATCGACAAAATGTTGTGTATTATCACTTTCACTCTACTCCTGTATGTGTTCATACGTATGCTCAAAATGTTTAAAACAATTTGAAAATGTTAATGGTTCAACTTTAAAATGCTCAACCCCTAAGTTAAAGGATAACTAAATTTCAATTACTAGGAAATTTTAGTCAAATTTCTAGTCATATTGTGTTTCAAAAGTATGTCTGCGTATATATAAGGCAAAACAAAAAACTTTGCCGCTCGTTATTCACCATTGATCTTTAATCCAAAACCTCAGATGTAATAAAAGAAAGAAATATAGTGTAAAATATGTTTAGCAGAAATATTCAGATAATTTTTTAATACATTAATATAACAGTCCTGCTCTCGTAGCATAGTTTTAGAAATTTCATAATTACATTTTCATCTCACACTCTTTAAAATGATACCCAGAGTTTCTTCAAAAACTTGCGATGTTTGAATGCCATACAGAGTTTTTACAGTGTGACATAAAATCATAATACTTATGTTAACACCTGTAAACTACTAAAGCAGAGCTCAACACCCTTTGCGTATCATTAGCTCAGAACGCCTTCATAAAAAATTGAATGCATTTGATAATAATTCAGCATGTAATATCGTACCCGAAGGGCCAATAGTAACGGGGCCACAATTTGTGTATCAATGAAAAAAAAACCTTCAGAATTACGTTCAACAAAATCTGTTGTCATGGGAATTATGCATGCGAGTTTTGCTTCAGCGCTTCATCTTTAAATATCTTTAATCCATCTTATCTTTAATATAATTTTCCTCAACATTCACGCTCTGCAGAAAATAATATAGATCATCGTATACAGAGATAACATTCCACTTGAACAGATTATATTTATATTGTACTGTAATTTTCTTGTAGATAATGAATGCTTTTGAAACTTTCACGATTTAATTGAAATGCAATGCTATAAATATCGGTAATAAGAACGTTTTTTTTTTCAAATGAAGTTTTTGTAGAAAAGTTTTAAAGCCAATTAAAAATAGACATCGTTTGAGTGATTTGTAGAATTAATACTTTTTTATTTGTACAGAAAAACTACACATTTCGAAAAGAACCATATCATAACCATAACATTATCATAGATCATTTAGTAGAATCGTGCATAAATACATTAAATTATGAAATGTATTCGCATTGTATTGTAATGTATTTTAATGAGAGCTTAAAATATTTAATATTTTGCATCAGCAATTTAAAGTTGAAAAGATTAAATGAAAATGACACCTACGTCGTACCAGTTAGTA